>MQRK01254768.1:15467-32814 GCA_001938485.1 Girardia tigrina
CTACCAGCAAAAATAAAATTATGTAATTATAACACACAAAAAGATATGGTGTCTATATTACGTGTTCTCAAATAGCTGCCGCACCCTGTATTTTGTAACGATATGATACAGAAGGAATAAGGATACCTTACGAGATATATAGAAGGCAAATTGCACATAGTTTATTAAATAAGAAGTATTGAAGCTCTAAATAAGGAATCTGTTAGAATAAATATAATATTAAATAAAAAATATAAATAAAATGATGTTTCATATTTTGCAAACAAGTCTTGAATATTCGAGTAAATATAAAAGAGTGGAAGGCATTTCCTCTTAATGCTTCTGTTTAAAGTTCAATAACCTTCATAATCAATTATAAACTTCTAATTAAGATTTATCCCATTCAACTTATGAGGTTAAGATATATCTCAATAATCAATGATAACATTTAGCGTTTAAGAAGAAAAATGAAATATAAACTTTAATTACTGAGTTTCGATATGACAACGAATCGTACGTATCAACATAATTATGAATGATAGTAACCGAATAAATAACGAATAGAAATACGATAATAAATATAAAATAAAATGCAAATATGATAACGACCGAGCCTGTACGTCCCGATGAAAATTGTAAAATGAAAAATAATAGCTATCGATTCTCTTATGTAACCCAGATCTGTACATCGCCAGTCGTAGATTTATTTTAATAACTAGTTCGAAGTTAAAATAGTTGATAAGAAGTAAAATCGAATTCGAGAGAAATGAGAAAGGATATAAAATAATAATCGAGAATCACAGAGTTATAATATAGTATCAGTATGAATTAAAGTAAAATAAAATAACGTGAGAACCGAATAAACTATGAGAGTGTCATTAATTAATGAAAAATTTTACAGTGACGAGGAACCTTATGGAGGTAGCGAAGGTAGACCGTAGGATGCAAGGGGCACGCGGTTCAACTGTCGCTTGTTTCCTTGAGACTCTCCCCGTTCACGAGGTATAAGTAATAACAAATAGTAGCACTGATCAACAGTAATGCATCCCAACATCAACCCGATCAGACATTGAGATCACCAGTCGGGCCATACTTGTTACTGGTTCGAACCCGAAGGCACTCCAAAGCACACACAACTTGTTGATGTGCGCGGAGGAGGTGCGTCTGTTCCCTCAAATAGTAAACAATTATCGAGAGGAATACGTGGTACATAAGAGTTGCCGTTGAACTCTAAAAACGGATGGTGGCTCTGAGCTAACAAAAATGTTGTCGAGAGGAGGGTGTTTGAGAATATAAAAGATAAAAAAATATTAAAAGGTTTGAGTTTAGAAAATTTTATGTTTAAGTTAATTTAATTTTTGTAATGAGAAAAAAAATGTAATGGAAAAATGTAATTGGAAAAATGTTAAAAAAAATCATTGTTATTATTATGGTAAAAATTATTATATTATTATTAATATGTATAGAGAGTTAAAATTTTAAGATTGTTTAAATGTATTATTTAAGACAAAAATTTTTGATATCAAATAAAATTATTATAGCAATATCGATTTCTTTTCAAGAATAATTCATGAATTGGAATTTAATATCTAAATTAAAAGAACAGATAGTTTTGCCGTTTGATCATATTTTGATGGATTATTTTATGAAGATATTCGAAGATAATTATGAAAGAATTCCTGATCAGAGATTGCGTATCAAAGAAATTGACGAAATTTCAATTCCTATTAAAAATTATGAAGACATTCATGATGAATGGAATGAATTAACGATTATATTCAAAAATTGTGGAAAATCATCAACTGACAGATATTTAATTCTTGAGAATTATGTTGACTGCGGTTCTTATTCATTGGAAATAGTATGTATGTTATTTACTTATAAAATTAAATGTCCTAATGAAAAATATTTACTGTGTAAAATTATTAACCGATAGGGATTNACTTCTTGATTATGTTGACTGCGGTTCTTGTTTATTGAAAACAATATATATGTTGTTTGCTTATAAAATCAAATATCGAAATAGAATACATTTATCACGCATAAATCACAAATCTAAAACGAGAACAAGATACGACCTGTTGAGCTCTGGGCGAGGCTGCCGCGCTCAAACTGCCGCTCTGCGATCAGAGGGAACGACATATATAATAATAATAATAATAATAACATTATTGATAAATATTAATAAATATTAAAAATCTATAAAAAGTAAAAAAATATTCTATTATCCATAGAATTTGTTCTTTTATTCAAATAATATCTAATTAACAAACATTAATAGAATTCCGTAAAAATAAATTGAAGAAAGAAATAATTGAAATTGCTTTCCTTTCTTTTTTCAGGAGTTATTTTAATTATAAATTAAATAATAATATATTGAAAAAAAGTTTAATAAATAACGTTTTTATTGATTTTAAATTATTTATTAATAATAATACAAAATATTATATTATTATTAAAGTAACCGTGTGAAGATTAATTTTTGTATGATGTTTGTAGGAGAGGTGAATATGAAATGGAGTTATTTCACTATTTGACCCATATTTCATTGTAGTCTGATCACTTAATTTTATTCTTATTCTTTCATTTGAACTTTATATATTCAATAAAATATTTATTTATTTATTAAAAAAGAAGTTTATAAATAGTAGCGTAATAGTAATATTAAACGTAATAGCTTTATTACAATATTTTGTAGTCGGTAAATTTGTTAGGAAGAATATTATTATTAATAAATTATTATTCAAATTAATTAAAAATAGTTCTGATTACCTTATTTCCTCGATTAAACCCACCATTGATTAAACGTCGCTCACAAAAATCTAACATTTTATAAACGACGCCCTTGATTAATCGGCGCAAGCCAATCAATAAAATACATTTTAATTTAATTAAAATTTAAGAAAATTTCACTTTTCATTATTTTATTTAAAGATTTATTCAATTAAAATTTCGTTTTCATTTTCACCCTCAGTTTCTGTCATTTTACCACATTCATGAATATCTATATCTACATCTTCATTTGTAGGTAAATTCCAATTTTTTAAAAAAAAAATAACCTCATTCAAATCAAATGAAGTAATTTCACATACAGAGAATGACTTTATTATCACATCATTTGGTTCCTGACACCATGCTAATTTCACTCATTCAACCATTTGAAATTTCGAAGGTGTCCTTAATCTTTCTGATTCTTCATTTCGCATCCATTCTTCATACAGTTCACGATATTTCTGTTTAAATGATGCATTCCATGAAACATCAGGAGGCTGTAAATGCCAGGAATTCATACCATATTAATTCTAGCAGATTTCAAAATTTCTTTTATATCATCCATCAAATGGGAACGAAAGGAGCATCCTTTAACAAAAAGATATAATTTTCAAACAACATGAAATCCATGTCTTTGTAGAATCTGTTGTAATCCATCTATTTTGGTAAAAGTAACATAAGCACCCGTAATATTTTGAAGTTCTTTGGGTATTCTTACTCCTTTGAAAACAATAAAGGGAGTTAATTTCTTTATATCTGCCATTGCAGATAAGCAAACATTAATGCGAGTTTTTTCATGACCCGTTTAAAGAATTCGAACCGATTTTTCCAACTTTGTTGTCAATTGACGTACTTCCTGGCATATCACCCCAAATAGCCGTTTCATCCATATTCCCAATGTCAGAACATTTAAAATTCAATCTGTTTCTTAATTCTTCACAATATTGAATAAAGCTTTTGATTTTATCTGATGCATTTGCAAGAACTACTTGGGCTCATATTAAAAATAAAAATGTAAATTTAAAATAATAACGATTAAAACAATTTTTATGATTACATAGTGACTTGATTTAAATAAACGGCGCTCACAAAAACCTTACATTTTAATAAACGGTGCGCTGTTTATTCGACGAAATACAGTATTCCTCTATTAATTCTCGCATTTTTATGTATTTGTTTTAACTATCAAATATATTTTTGGAACCGACTTAATTACGTAATTTTATAAAATCGATTAACAAAATCAATTTGAATTATTTTATTTCTACAAATAAATTTATTATTTTATTAAAAATTTCTTTGTTTATTAAAAATAGAAAACTAAAACAATCATAAACCCTTCAACTTATAAATTTTCGTACAAATAAAACATCAAAAATCGACGATTCTTTTCATTGCTTAGAAAAATAAATAATATATTATTTTGCTATTTATTTGAAACTAGACAAACCAATTCATAGAAGCAGTTAACTTGATAAATTACAGTAATGAGATAAAGAGTTTAGGGCTTAAAGTTCACTCTTATGCCTAAAGTTTAGAAATGTATTTGTTGTGTTTTGCAAAGTAATGATAAAAGAATAAACCAGATATAAAAACAAAACCAATTAGTTCATAACAATTATTTTTCAAAACGATTCATTGTCTAATCATCATATTGAACCTTGGTTTGAAGCGTGTGGGTACCCACATATTTTCACATTATTCAAACTCAGCAAATGAAGATCAAATACATAATTTGATAAATGACTACTACACATACTTACGAAATATAATATAATAAAATGTCACAATTTCATACCTTCTTTAACTCATTATACGTTATTTGGTCTGAAACAAAATGAAAACAGCAAAAGTCTTAATTTTTAATTCATTGAAAGTAAATTTATTTTTAAATGGCAAACAATAAATATTTTTTTAGCTCTTTAAAGCAATACCAAGAAGCGGTCGGTTGAGTCGTCAATTATCGTGCCATTCCATTGCTAACCATTTAACTAGTCCCGAGGCTCTAGCGGCCCGTCAAAAGAAAAGTCCAGTGTGGTCATGGAACGAATGGGATCCCCTTGAAGAATGCATGGTTGGTATTCCTGACAATGCTGTTGTTCCGACTATGACCCCGGAAGTTAAAGTAAAAGAAAAATAGATTAGAATTCATTCTAAACGTTGACTTTCATTTTCAACAGGCTTGTATGAGTCCAGATCTGTGGGACTTTCTGGACAAAAATGGTGGAAAATATTGGTCTGATGTTCTACCAGAAGGTCACTGGGAAAAATTGAAACAGGAAATCACAGAATTTGCAAAAGTTCTTGAAGGTGAAGGTGTTAAGGTTGTGAGACCAGAAGCTCAAGATTTCGGAAAGATTTTTACAGTTCCAGGGTTTTCATCCCATGGTAAAAATTGTATCTTTTATTATTCTAAGGAAAAGAAAGTTACAATCTCTAAAATTTCAATTTGTAATGTAATTTTAGAAGCTTAAACTTAGGAAATTGAACATAGCATATCATACAGAGTATTGTACAGATATCTTCTTTTAAAATACATAATATTCTGTTTTTTATAAATTGTATGTGGTCCACACGAATTCTATTTCAAAATATAACTACAAATAATATATTATTTTAAAATATTTTTGATAACCTATTTTGACGGTTCAACCATCACCATCAGATTAGCCATGTAGCGTACAACAGATTAAGATTTCTGGTTATTTTAGAAAGAGGAATTAACCTCCTTCTGATGCCGTGTCCTTGAAGGTTACTTGAAGGGTACTTCATACACATTATATGGTTTTATAATCATTATCCAAAATACAACATTTGATGATCAATATTTTTAAAAGGTTTAAGAAAATAAATGAAATGATATAAGTTATATCATTACGTAGAAAAGAAATACGTTTATCGCGAAACTCTTACAAGAATGCAAATGAAAAATTTATCTTTATGAAAAAATCTTTCGTCCAAACTTGGAATGTTGTCTTCTATCATTAAAAAGACAATCTGTTTGAAAAAAATAGTGAACACTGGTTTTGAGAAAAGAAGAAGTAAATGCAATGATTTTAATCCTTTTGTAGAAGCATCAAAAAACGCTTGCGATACGTTTGACGTATTAATATTTTCTACGGGTATAATGGGGTTGCTTCAGCCATATAGAAACCTACGACAATTCTTCACTCGTGGCCTCCCATGTTCATAAATCGAAGGAATTTAACCTAATCAATTCATTAATAAGATCTTTTACCTATCTTTTACTCATCACCGGATGAGGGATTGTCGTTTGAGAGCTCTAAATAATCATAATGACATGTTGCAAGTAGTTCCTCAAGGACGGTCTGATCCAAACCTTTCTGTCTCCAAAAGATAATCTGCAACACCCCTGTTATCAGACTCCTTGCTAAAAAGATGTTCTTCGATGTTTGTTCTCTTCTATGCAGATTATTCGTAGTCTATTTGTCTCATGTTGCATACAATTTCTACGGATATGTCTATTATGTTGAAAAGTATTTGATGTTCGTGATGGAACACCCAATTACATTACTTCGCATCCTCTTCAGAAGTATTTTTAGACTTGTGAGGATAATAAGTCAGCTCGTTAACCACATAACCACACATAGTTTCCCTTGAAAGTGTGAAGCTTTACAACACGATTCTTGAAATAGTCAAGTATTCGCTGTTGATATGGACAATATGTTCTCAATCATCAGTATTATTTCTTTTTTTACAAAAGGTGATATTTAATATTATATTTATAACCATAAATTTATATATTAATTTTAATTTATGTCTTAAAATCATAATCATAATTTATATGAGCAAAAAAGATTAATTGTCCAATCTTAATTTACAAGTTTATCTTTATCCGATCAGATAGGATTCTTATTGATTATCTACAAGATCTATCAAAGTTAATGTCACAAATTTCCTATACATGACCACAATACCTTTTTTATCAAAATGATAAAATTATTTCTTATACTTTAGGTTGTCAAGTATGACATTAATAAGCAAGATTACAATAAATTCGAATAGTTATAATTTGACAATGACTTAATATTTAGTTTGTCAGTATTTTTGTTTGATTGTTGCATATCTTGGCTATTGAACATACCGATAAAAAATAATTAAAATTATTAATAACCTGTCTTAGTAATCAGTATTTTAAAAAAGGAAAAGGCATAAATTTTAGCTATTATAAAGTATGAGTTCCTACGGGAATCTCAAATTTAGAAACCATGCGAAAAATCAATAGTGTATTCGGGTACAATGTTACTACACAGCAGACAGTCTCCAATTGGTTCAGGAAATTCTCAAAAACAAGTTGTAGCTCGAAATGAGAAAAGTGTGTCGATAATATGGGTGCATACTTTGATGAATGATATAAACATTTGTATTAGTAAATTATCAATAAATTTGGACATTAGTAATACAAATTTCATACATGACAACGTAATGTATAAAATAATTCTTATAAATATATAAATAGTGATGGTAATTTTTTTTAAAACACAAAAAAAGGTGATTATAATTTATTATTAATAAGTTACTAAAAAATAAATTCGAATGCATAATTTTAAGTTTAATCTGACGATAACGGTTGTTCCGTTGAAATTGAAAGCCATAAGTTAAAATAATTTACATAAAAGTATAAATATTTGTTTTATTTTAATGTTTCATGTAAATAAATTTGAAAAGAAATGACATTTATTAAAAGGGTTTTCATTAAAGGTATATATGCTGCCATGCCCAGAGATTTGGTTCTGGTGGTGGGAGATGAACTAATTGAATCCACTATGACCTGGAAAAGTCGATACTTTGAATTCATTTCTTATCGAAAGCTGCTGAAAGATTATTATGACCGGGGTGCAAAATGGACAGTAGCCCCGAAGCCTTTAATGTTAGATGAGTTGATAGAAAAAGTAACATTAATGTTGAAATTTATCATGTAAAATTCGTATTTTTAGAATTATGATTTTTATGGAAAAAATAAATTAAAAAGAGTTACAACGAATGAAGAAATATGTTTTGATGCTGCAGATTTTTTCCGGTGTGGAAGAGATATATTTGGCCAACGAAGTCAAGTAAGAAAATGTTATTGAAAATAATTTTTCATAAAGAAACACCATATAGGTGACCAATTCAGCAGCCATCAATTGGCTTCGAAGACATCTTGCACCTCAAGGGATACGAGTACATGAATTAAACTTTTATGATTCTTTTTGTATGCACATTGATGCAACTTTAGTTCCAATAAGACCCGGGGTTTTCCTGAAAAATCCAAAATACCCTTTGGTAGAAATGGATATGTTTACAAATTCTGGCTGGGATTTTGTAGATGTACCAACACCACTTTTAAGCGAAGGTAATGCATTACATATCTTTACGTTGATAGCTAAATTTATATATCATATAGAAATAAAAGCATATATGATATATAATTTTACGTATGATATAACTGTTACATCCTACTATTATTTTATAGTTTTTTATACATTTTATCCTTTTGTTTCATCTCATGTAATTTACGTTAAGCCTTAGAAAACTGGAATAGTTTTTTCTAATATTTTAAATAAACAATCTTTGTACTAGTTCAACCTAATGAGATTCAACATAATGAGATCAAACTACAATCTTGTTGAATGAAATACCTCCAATAATGTACATAATTCTTCAATTAAAACAGATTAAAGTTTTAAAGTTTCATATTAAAAGATACCTCAATTTCTTGCCAAGAAAACCATTATCTTTATCATTACCTTTAAAATATTAGTGTGAACCAAAAGTCTTTTCGTATTTTTGATTAAAAATTTAAACATAATTTTACAACAAATAAAAAACATTTAAGTTTCAAAGTAAAGGCCATTTGAATCTATAGCTTGAACCCATCTATGGACAAGTTGTGAGATCTCGTTGCGGTACCAATCCTTGTTCTTAGAAGCGAAGAACTGGTGACACCCGTTTTCGACCTCGTCCAGATTATGGAAGCTGCGACCACGAAGAAAGTGTGCCATAGAGCGGAAAAGGTGATAGTCGGATGGCGCAAGATCCGGACTATACGCTGGATGTGGAAGAAGTTCAAAGGCGTCGAGATTTTTGATTTTTTCCTTTCTTTGTTTGGCGGTGTGTGATTTTGCATTGTCCTGTTGTAAAAGAACTCGCTTTCGATTGATCAAGGTGGGGTATTTCTCGTCAAGTGCAGCATACATTCGATCAAGTTGGGCGCAGTAAAGGTCAGCGTCAATGGTACGACCATTTGGAACCAGCTCTAAGTGAATCACGCCTTCGAAATTTCACCAAACACACAAAAGTGCCTTCCTTGAGAAACGATCTCGTTTCGCTACTGGTTTCACCATTTGTCCGGGGTCCAGCCATTGATTTTGTTGGTCTGGATTACTGAAGTAAACCCACTTTTCATAGCAAGTTACAATTCGACGGATGAAACGGTCATCACGCGGATTTTCAAGCAATTTTTGACAAGTTTCGAAATGCTTTTCGGCTTAAATTTGTGTCAATTCATGAGGCACTTCTCGACATTGTCTATTGACCTTACCAAGAGCGTGAAGGTATCGTACAATAGATGTTTGAGGAATATCGAGTTCGGCAGACAATCTGCGAGTACTTATTGACGGATTTGTCTCGACGGCTTCACGAATTGCTCCGGAATCTACGGGATAGGTCGGCCTGAACTTGCATTGTCTCCGAGGTCAATGTCGCCTTCGTTGAACCTTTTGAACCAATTTTGTGCAGTTCGATTTGAGACCACATTATCGTCTTCAAGTTCGCATATATTCTTTGTTGCTGCAGTTGCGTTTAAGCCATGTTTCCAGTAATGGCGTAAAAGAACACGAATTTCAAAATTCTCCATGATTTTTCTAAAAGACCATAAAAATTATATTAACAACTAATTAGAAGTTTTAATATATATTGTGATAGAGCAGGTCAAGAGCTTTAAAAACATATAACACATGTATATAAAATATCTTTATTTGGTAATAAGAAACAATTGAACAAAAAGACGTAGAAAATACGAAAAGACTTTTGGTTCACCCTAGTAGTTAAAATCGTTATCTTTATGTATAAATAATAGGTACAAAAGAAAACATGTTCCTTGAAATTTTTTCGAAACATTTAATTGTGTTATACTAATAAAAGGTCAGTGTTATGACTTAACTTTTGATATGGAACCTAACAGCTGATGTAGGCGGATATAAATTAGATCCTCGAAAATTATTTTATAATATTTATCTGTATCATATGCCTCTTCCAGCTGAGAAGGAGAATTGTGTAAATTTAACCAAGTGTACATTTTGTTTTACATGTATTTGCTAATCAACAATCTTATTGATTTTTATTAATTATTGTAATTTTTATTATTAAATTATTATTGTATAACCCAATTTTAATTTGTAAAATTAGTTTAGTTTTTCTTGAGTTTTTTCAAAATTGTGGTACAAGGAATTTATTTAAAAATATTTTTTTCAAAAGAATCGAATTGTTATTTCTAATTACTGAAAACCGGACTTTATATTATACAATACAAATTTTACAAAAATTCGAATGATCAAGTTGTTTTTGTTCTGTTTCTTCTTTTCCGTTTCTTCGATCTCATGCATTTACAATTCGTCATTCAAATCAATACAAAAGGGATGTTTTCGTTCAGTAATGCCACTAACAGTTTCTTGAATTTGATTCGCGGGGAAATCGATCCGAGCGCTTTTGATGTCGGATATGCTTACAATCTCACTTTCTCAATGATTGTTACTGTCATCATCACCATGTTCAACGATCAAATTGTCCTTGATGCCTTCGTTAACAAAACGATCGAATTGACCCAATCAATCAAACCTACCGAGATCAAATATCCAAAAATACAACAAACAATAAAAAATTTTTGTATAAAAAGATTTTGTATGAATTGATCAAAAACGTAATTGGTCACTTTTAATAACTGCCATTTTTACCTCGAAATTGAACAATTATTTTCTTGATTAATTCATATGAAAGCAAAAATCAGTGAAGATGCGCTTATTTCCGGAATATTCCGGTAGTTATCAGTTAGTAAATGTTATGAAACTTTATTCAGGCTCTGTTGATGAGAAATGCAAGAGTTAGAGAAATAAACCATGGAGTAGACGATTATAAATGGCAAAGTAAAATGTAATCAAGTAATAATCAAGAGAAATCAGAATGATCTCATAATTCGACATAGTTAAGTAACTTACTTTTAATCACTGTAAAATCAATTCAAAGGATTTTTAGAAAAACCTGAAAATTCTTAAGGAAAAAAGATATAAATTAACTTTCTGACAAATGAGGATTTGAAAAAGCGTTTAGATAGATACAAAAAAATTAAGACAAGGTTTTCAACTTGATTCAATCATTGAGGTTTGGATTTCGAAATAAGTTTTGGAAATAAGAAATGTTACTGGAAAATAATCTCCTTACAAGTTATGGAATGATCTTGTGGTACTTACAATCCAAACTTCCTACTTCATCTCCATGCAATTCAACATCAGTAAGAAGTAATCCGCTTATATCTGGTCATCAAACTCCCTCGATTTGTAAGACCTAAGAGAAAAATACTCACAGAAAATAACATTGATTGAAGAGTTGAAAAAGAGTTTGGTCATAGTACGGAATGACATACTCATGGAAACTGCCCAAGCAATCGAAGATAACTTTCCATATCGTTTGAAAAAAATGTATTGAGGCAAATGAAAACCCTTTTACAAATAACGACCGATGATCAATTCAGTTATTTTTATTGTGTTTTGTTTTAAAGTACTTAATCAATTAGACTTAAAAAATCAAAGCTGCTGTCAATTAAGTCAATATTATCAGTCATAATAGGACAATGAAATAATTTTTATTACAAACAAATTTAAACAAATTTTCATCTTCCTTTTAATAATCAATTTGTCAATATTTAATTTTGAAATAATCTTTTAATTTTAAATTCTGATTAATTTTTAAAAAAACTGAAAATTAAAAATAACGGATAACATGAAATAGTAGGACACCTACTATTTTAATAGTAGGTGGAAAAAAAATTGAAAAGGCGCCCAATATTGGTTTACACCTACTATTTGGTGCTTTTGTTTTGAACTTGTTTTAAACTTGAAAAATAAATAAGAATTAAACTGGAAAAATAAGTTCTTTTTTCATTTTTAAAAATATTTTTTTTATAAATTGCTTTAAAAACGATACACCTACTATTTGATTCCACTTACTATTTTAATAGTAGGTGGAAAATTTTTTGAAAACTTCATTACACCTACTATTTCATGTCCACCTACTATTTGATGTTATCCGTTAATAGATTTAATTTGACTTTTAATTTAATCTTATTTATTCTGAAATAATCTTAAAAATTTTATTCTAAAAAATATTTTCATATAATTTTAAAAAATATGTTTTAAAATTAAAACTTTTTTTACGTTTTAAATGATTTAAATTTTTTCAGCAAAAATAAAATTAACTTACTTCTACAAACTTTGCATACACTGAAATGATTCTTTTTCTAATCTCATTTATGTTAATTGAAACTATATAAAAAATGATTTAAATTACACATATAAAATAAAAATTAGAGACAAACTTTTGGGATACCCTTCTGTTTTCTAAAACCTCATTTACTGTTTACGTCTTAATCGAGATTTTAAAATAAAAATTAAAAATCATTTTAATATAAATTCAATAAAATCATGTGAAAATAATATATTATATCTTTCCGTCTTTATACAGCGATGCAATCCTCTTATTTCTTATCCTAATTGTTTACTTCATATTACGTAATTTTCATTTTATCTTAGTTTAAGATTTCATCAAACTTGAAAAAAAGATGTTTAATTTAACGAAAGACATAACAGACATAATAATTAAAACTAACAAGTTAATTGAACATTTTTAATTAATTGTTTATTCATTTCGACCTAAATTTCGACCAAAAAAATGCAGGTATGTTAAGGAAAAAAATTTCAACACCGTTATGATTATGTTCGGTTCTCATTTACCCATATGCATGCAATGGGTGTAACACCACATACATTGGAGAGACTTCGCGTCATCTCCGTAAGAGAATCCATGAAAACAGTCGCAAGGAAAGTGGAAGTTATATTGTTGGATATCGAAAACATTGTAAAGGGTACATAACTATCCATACTTTAAAATTCTGTGTACTTAATTTAAGAATTATTGTGAGAGAGTGACATGTGAAGTATGATATAATCTTAAAATTAACGTTCAAAATGCACTCTCGACAACTTTATTGAGAGTTTTTAAATGATTTATCGATCACAGATTGATTACACAATCATTAAGTGCACTATATAAGCAACTTTCATTTTTTTTAAAATCATTTGTTCTGAAGATGACGGTTAATCCATTGAAATTCACAAAACAATTTAATAAAAAATTTCAACATGCTTGTTAATTTTAATTGTAAAGAGAAGCCAATTTTTAAAAAAAACTATTTACAAACATAATATTAGGATTTTTTTAGAAACCTTATACATGAGTTCAAATTATTTGGCCATGAATACATTAATGATGGATTCCAAGCGCGTATTTGTGGAAAAAGAGGAGACGGGAACTCAGAAATTGTTTGAGTCATTAGGTGTCAAGAGTATTCCTGTAAAGATGAAGCATTGTTTCTCTATCGGAGGAGGATTCCACTGTTGGACTTGCGACGTGAAGAGAAAAGGCACTTTGGAAAACTATTTCAACTGGTCCAACGCAGTCAAAGATAAATACAGTGAGCAATACGAGCAATAAATGATTTGATAGTCCTTGAAATTGAATTTCGTTACTTCGTTTTGGTATAATTATTTTTTATGTTATAAGTTTTGACTAAAACATTAAATAAATTGTGTATCGACATAATAACGATTGTGTATTATATAAGTAATCGATTTTTTGTTCTTATTGTTTAAATAGTTTTAATAAAGTGGATGAATGTCGCTTGAACATGAATTTTAGGATTGTGTGACCTAATTAATACCACTTTGTTTGATTTTGTTAAATTTTGATAAATAATATCTTTTCGTTGTTTAAAAAAAGAATTAAGAATGAAATTGTTATATTCTTATTATCTGAATTCATGAATGTCCGTAGAGAAATGTATTTTGCAAAGGGTATTTTATTATATTTGTCTACAATTATCGATTCATAAGAGATCTGTGGAATCATTACCACTATCAAGATGATTATTGAAACATCTATGATTACCTTTAATTATAAATAACAATTTTCTGTTTCTCAATTAATAATTGTAATAATTTCTTACCTGTCTTTCTTCGTACCGGATTTCACTGCAAATATAATGTAGTAAACGACCATATTACCATTATATTATTGCATATTAAAATCATAAAATACTAATCAATATGTTCTATTTCCTTTCTACAAATTTTTATCTTTCGTTAAGAACAAAAAAGTTGTAATTATCTTAAAAAATCTTCAATAAAACTTACAGACCATATATATGTTGGTAGCAGTGATGTGCTTGAGAGAAGATATTCAAAAGTGTTTTATTAAATTTTTATTAAAGCCAAACGAAATACACAGTTAAAATGTCTTGAATATAACAAAATATGTTTTCAGAAACTCAATTTCCGAATTCTAAAATCACTCAAAATGGTTCCCAAGCTTCCTTTACTCGCATTCAATATCTCCCCCAGCTTTCTTGCGGTAATTCGTAAATCCTACCTCACAATCCTGGCCCACTCCGTTTTCCGTTCGTTAGAAATTCCACATTCTCGCCCATGTCTAAACTGACTAATCCAATTTTTGATGGTAGTTCGTGAAGGTAAGTATTCCCATAAGTTTCCATCAACTGAGTTAAAATGTTTTCCTTCTTCTCACCTCGCAAAATGAAGAATTTTATAACACTGCGATATTCTGCTGGATGTAGCATGACTCGGGTAAATTTTTGAAATGACACTCTGCAAAAACAAATAAAGAATAATTCAATAAAAAAACAAAAAAATATACCAATGACTTATCATTATTTATGCAAGGCATGATAACAAACATAATTAGTAAAAAATATTTTATCATAGGTAGTCCGGGTACTTATTTAGCAAACCACGTATATATACTATTTAATGAAAATGAAGATTTTAATATTCATTTTCTAATTCATAATGCTACGTATCAACAGAAATTGAAATATCGTAAATTAGTCTAATATTCCTTACAAATACCTAGGACAAATTATTTTCTATGCACAGTTAAAGTATTACTCAAGTATCAAACACAGAAGATAAAATAAATGTAATCCAATTATTTTAACTATTTCTTCAAAAACTCAATAAAAACAACAGGAAAGAAATTCAATGAAAGGATATAGTAATTTGCCAAGAAAAACAATCTTTAATTCCATTATTCACTAACAAGTAATCTCTTAATAATCTCAAAAATTTATAATTTGCTGATAACTCCACTCTCTTTCCAACACAAGAGCCATTATTTTCCCTCAAGTACAATTCACAATCTCTTCCGCGATGTACAGCAAATTCCAGACCACGTCTAAAAAAGAACTTATTTAATGCAGTTAACAATTATTTTTTTAAAATTTTCTTATCTGCCCATCTTCTTATTATTAAATGATTGGTGATACTTTTACCTTCTTTCTATTTTGTCAGACATTATTAAATAAATCTGTTTTTAATTTTCAAAATATAAGGAAGTTCACCGAACTATATTTTAGAATTCATTTAATGTTCTTCTATACATACACAAAATCCAGGTACAGCCACATCTAAGGCGACTTGATCTTTTGCCAAATTATTGTCAATGTCGTGAATTTTTGAAATATTTAATAAAATTGATATTAACTTTTCTCAGTGACAACAGAATTTCAAAAAGATTTCATTGAAATTGTTTCTTGAAATATTATTGCATCGATGATAACCGTCATTTGATTTTCTATTCACCTGAGATTTAGACTGTGTTTGATATATATATATATAGTTTGATATATATATATAGTTTGATAAATAACATCCTAGAGTTGGTGTGACATAAGAAATTCGCAATGATCTAAAACTTTTATTTTGATTAAAATTCATTACTACCGTATTACCTCGAAAAGAGCGCCTATACGTTGTGTTCGAATAGTACACATCCTGCGCGCACAATTCGAATAAAGCGCTCAGGATGTAATATTCGAGAGAAACTCACATATTTATCAAAAAATCTTTTAAGAATTTATTATAAATATTTATGGCTATTGAAATAATGTTTAAAATCTAATACGTCGGTTTAAGTATTTGATGTAAATAAATTTTATAATTACACTTTTAATATATTTATTTTTGCAATATTTATTTTTTAATGTTTTAGATACCAAATATGATTGACAAAAGAAAATTGTATTCCTTAAAATTCAAAATTCAAGTCATTAAAGAGTATAAGACTAATAGTTCTGATCATGGTGTTGCAGCTTTAGGTAAAAAATATAATTTAACAACATAAACAATTCGAGACTGGGTTTAAAATTAAAAGGACATAATAAAAACATTATCAATTCTAGATATTTCCACATGAATTATGTGACGAATATTTCATTATGGACAAGAATACTCATAAATTGATTCAATATAGAAATGAGAAAGGTCTTCGTGTAAAAGATAATTATATTCAGGCTACGGCGCTTCAAATAAAAAAATATATAATTCTGATAAATATATTACTTTTAAAGTATCATCTGGCTAGCAGGAAACATTTAACATCGTAAAAAAATAGTTTCAAGGCGACAAACATAATCTAGATGCGTACCGGATGATTCGGATCAAATCTATCGAAAAAATTGAGGCCAAAAATATTTTAAATATGGACCAAGTTCCACAATGTTTTGAACCTGAGCTTAAAATTACCATAAAAAGTAATGGAATTCGAAATGTAGTAATGGAAGAGCCAGAAATTCACAAAAAAAATTGACAATTAAATTTAATAAAAACGTATTTAATAAATTTCAAATTTAAAAATAAATTGAAAACGTATTTTGGATAAAAATATAAAAGTAAAAAAAAATTAAAATACATAAAAGAAAACAAAACACAGGGACTGAATACAATAAACCGATACTAAATCTGAGAAAAAAAATATAACCAACATACACATTCGACAAAAACAAAACATTATACAACCGAAAGTTACAGGATCAGTGAGAAAGACGTGTTAAAAAATATTGATAAGTGTAGGAGTGGGAGAATTATAATTTATATTATTTTGACTTATACTTTATACTTTCTTTTTACTGAGGTATCACTATAGATATACATATACATTATACATATACTAGCGCGCTGGGCCCGCTTCGCGGCCCTCTCTTGCCGGGGGTTCAATTTCTTTTATATTATAAAAGCCCAAGTCACTCACTGCCTGCCTCACTGCCTCACTAATGCTGTAAGGTAAATTTTTGAAATAATAACAGAATTTTTCATAATAAATTGATATTTTTCCACATTAAATACAGAATCTTTCATAATAAATTGATATTTTTTCACATTAAATACAGAATTTTTCATAATAAATTGATATTTTTTCACATTAAATACAGAATTTTTCATAATAAATTAATATTTTTCCACATTAAATA
>MQRK01254769.1:0-19868 GCA_001938485.1 Girardia tigrina
TAAACTTAAATTTTTTATTTAAAGATTATTTCACTTTAATTAGTCGAACATTATTTTTAATTTATCTAAAATATAAATATGATTTTTAAAAAATATCAAAAATTTAAAGTTCACCAAAAGTAAAATGTTATATATGTTAGAAATAAAATTTTAGTGTCATGAGTTTTGATCTTGATCACGAACCAAATAGTATATATTATTGAAGCAGCTTTATTTTCCTATTTTTGATATTGATGAATGGTTAAAACGTCTGATTAAATATGATTCAAGGTTCTCTCGTTGTTACATCTATAAGGATTCGATAACTACTGTAGTGCCTTATCTTTGGGTAATAATCTTATAATAATAAACAGAAATTAACATTTAAAAATAATAATTACAAATATAACGAATAATTAAAAAAACATTAAATAAGGCAATCGATAAAAAAATCAAAAAAAGAAATAAGATGAAAATTTACAAAGGTCCTGACAACGAATAATTAGAAATGCGATACTGAACAATGTATATTGGAAATGATCTACCCCTTGCTGAGATCCCTAAATAGTTTCAATTGTCGATATCGGCTAATTAAGCTGGTTACAAACAATTCCGACATCTTGGAACTTGCCAATTTCGACGATTTCGAATTATCAATAACGATCTGTCTCTTACAATTACTATCTCACGATTATATTCTCTTGAAGTTTGGATCAATTTAATAATCAGAGTAACTCATCTTTTATTTATGCTCCTTTTAACTCCATTACGGTGATACATATATCTCTCTTCGTTTTTTTTATTCTTTCTGTTAATTTGTTAGTTAAATAATATAATTTTTTTAAAAACTGTTTATTTATTTTTATTTATCGTCAAAAATAAGTTCACTGATTACCTAAATAACGGTTGAATATAATATAATGACCACACAAAAATGATTGTCGCCGTCGATGATGGTATACCTAACTGGACACAATCCGCATCAGCTTTTGCTAAATATTGCGATGGGAGAGCGGTACTTATGGAATATGATTTAAAATATGTCTGAAATACGTCTTGTTGTTTGGGAATCGTGAGCGTACTGTTATAAATTGTCATAAAAATGTTTCTTACTGTAATTAAATCAAATTAAAATAGTTTTTTTAATTTCTGGAATATGTTTTTTATTGCAGGGCTCAATTCTCAATGACTGCTGCATCAATTTGTGGTGTCCCTTATGCTCGGTCTGTCAAATTAAAAGGGATATGGATTACGTACTAAATGCCAATGGAACTTTGTTTTAATTCAAATAAAAGAAAACTTTTACTATCTAAACAACCAAGAAATTTATTTATATATATGAATGAGTCTTTATTTATCAAACTATTTGAGAAATGCACAGACATTCTTTACTTCATTTGAAGCTACTTCAAAAAGATCTTCTAAAAGGGATTTTGAACTGTGGGCCTTGGTGATATTTGGTTGCACTATAATTAAAATACCTTCTAAGATTGAGTTACAAATGATAAAGTCTCTTAATAAACATCACATCAATTTGTAATGTAACAATTGTTTGAAATTCTTTCTCGGTTAAAGGTTTATTTAGACATTTATATATTATTACCTAGATCAATAAATTTAGATTTATGTTATTTTTTAATTATGATTAGAAATTATAATCCATATTGTAGTTATAGACGAACTGATAAAATAACTCTATCAATATCAATTAATCTAGTACAAAAAAATATAAATTCTATAAAGTAAATTATTATTGTATATAAAAAATAATCGAGTAATTATTATATTAACAATAAAAGATTATGCAATGTAAAAACAAATCACAACAACAAAAGGTGAAGGCTCCAAAAACTTATAAGAATGAAACCTTTGGATCACTAATTGGTAGTAAAAAAAATTTTTTTATAAAAATTTAAAAAAAATGTAGATATCTGAGCCTAATGTTATTTTTCTTTCTTATTTTTGTTAAATAATCATATTAATAAGACAAAGTTCAATTATTTTGAATTAGAAATTAAAGTTAACAAATTCAAAATCGAACGATTCCCCAAATAAATCGAGCAATACCCCAAAAATTCACTGTGAAGGTCGGGCTCAATTTCAAAATTTTTGAAACAATTAATTTTTATAAAGAATTTCTAAAATAATTAAATATTGAAAATCAAAAGTTTTTAAAGCAATTTTAGTAAAAAAATATATATCTTAATTAATTTAAAAAAAGTTATTTTCGTAAATAGAAACAAACATAGAAATAAACAGACTTTTATCATTAATGTATCGTAATAATAATAAAAATTTGAATATTGTAAATTATTTTGTTGTATTTAAATTGTATCTAAAATTTGTATGGTATTTAAAATAATTGTAGGTAAAAAATGTTTTTAAACTGAAATATTGATAATAAAAAAACATTAAAATCTTTATTAATGTTTTAAAAAAAGAAATGACATTAAACTAATTCTAAAATAATAAAAAATCATTTTGGTTAATTTAGTATAAATATGATTACAATAAATTATGTTGTTTTTAATTTATAAATAGTGGAATGTAAATTTTCAGAATAAATAGAATAAAATTTTTTCAATTTTAAAATAACTTATCAGTTTATTTATATTTATAATTTCATATTTTTATATAAAAAATCTGGTTGAAAAGAAAACGAAAAAGTTCCTCGACAATTTTTTATTAAAAAAAATTGTTAACTAAAAATTGTTTGAATAATTGTTAATTGTGTTATTAATAAATTTTTGGTGTTAATGAATTATAATATTGATCAAGAATCCAACATTCACTTAATATAAAAATCCCTATGCAAACATAATGGTACTGGGATCTCTACCCCATAACCATACTACTTCCAAGTTAATTGAAAAAATATTGATTTTTAATCTAATTTTTGTTTACATTTAAAAATGAAAGACGATTTTCATAAAAAAACTGTAGTTAAAGTTTTTTCTGTTGTAATTTTCTAAGAAAGGCAATATGAATATTTTAATTTAAAGAGACTCATTTTGATGTTTCATCAACCAAGGATTTCTGTTAATGTTTCAGTAGCGATTGTTACCAAACTATTTTTACTATCTTTTATGTCTCTAATTATTGAAATTTATTTGGTATTAAATATGAAGTTTAATGCAGTAGAAAGTTTAATAATTATGATGAAATGATTAATATTTTATTTAGTGAAAAACATAAATAAAAACTTAACTCAAAACATCCCGTAACCAATTTAATATGGTCTTTCTTTCCATAATCTTTCTATTTAATTCAGTTTAATATCTCTCATTCATCACAGGTCAAGAACTAAGTGACAATACCGTAACCATGATACATAAAATTTTAATATTATGTATAAAAACAGTCGAAAACACCTTAGAAACCATCATCGTTACCTTAAAAACCATTACAAACATGTAAAAACCGTCAAAATTACACAAAAAAAGTGCAAAAATCAATACTACACATGTGCTGCTTAGGCTGCGCATGTGTTAATCAATACTGCATATGTGATAATCAATAATACACATGTGCTAATCAATACTGCACTAAGCCTAGGCAGGCTGCACATGTGCAGCCTGATTAAGCTTAGTACAAGTGTACAAAATCAATAAGTTCACAGTTGTACAAAGTGCAATGTATTCATGTTTTAATATAATATAGTGTAAAGTGGTGTCGATTGCCCATATGGTATAAAGATCGAAGCAAGCAAAATATGAAAAATCTGTTTGAATACATGGATATGACTCCATGGGTTAATAGTCAAAATATGATCTTAGATTCTCGAAAAAAACGCACATATATCGATTATTGAGATGTTGTGTATTATAGTGTAAAGTGGTGTCGAATGCCCATAGGGTATAGAGGTCGAAGAAAGCAAAATATCGAAAATCTGTTTGAACACATGGATAGTAACTCATATATGAATAGTCAGATTCAATATCAAAATGTGACCGTATCCAAGATGATATTTTCATGCATCAATCATGTCAATACACAGCTGAAAACGTAAAAAATACAGAAAATACTGAAAAATATATAAAATTCTAAAAAAGCTACCTTATCAATCATTACCATCATTCTATCAACCTTCACATTTACCATATGAAATATCACATATACCTCAACAACCATATCATCAACTATTAACTAGTATGATAAAATTTGGTATGGAAACACGACTCAGTGGTTGACGGCATTGTTTCAGCAATTCTGTCCGCGATATCTAGAAATTCCTGTATGTCAGTTGTGCTGGAGACCGCAAGAATGGCCCTGTGCATCGGTGTCACGGATTGGATGAAAAATGTCTTCAAGATGGCATTGTTTTTGTTCTGTGTGATCTCTGAGTGGATAAAATTCAAATCACCAATGACCCTGTGCAAGAATTGGGATGGATTCAATATGCAATTTGCTGTGTTTTGAAATAATTTTCAAAGACAACATCAAGTATAGGCTTATGAGCCACCATAATTTGTCTACGGAGCTTTTAGTATGGTTCCATATGTTTGATAATACAAATAAAATGAATTTATTCCATTTATAAAAAAATCTAATGAATTTGTAAAACCTAAAAAATAATGTATTATATTCAGACTATTTTTTTGAAATTTCTATTTAACCTAACTTTTTATTAAATATTTAAAATATATTCTAAGCACCATAAAATTAATTTTTTCATTTATATAAACATTTAATTTTAAAATTAATGTGTACAAACTATTTGATTTCTTAAAAATATTTCTATAGTAGCTTGTTACTTGTATTATCAGTATACGTTGTAACTTTTATTTAATTTTTATTTTTAAATTTCTTATTTTAAAAATTTATACTGAATATATCAACTTTTTTTAAAGTAAGTTTTTTTTAAACTTTGTTTTTGTTTTATATAATTATTTTTTGTCAAAATTTTAAATTAAAAATTATTCGACGAATCGAAAATTTCAACTAACTCCACATAACTTTATCATTTTTCGATCCACAATTTTGTTGTTTCCTCGACACTGTTAATCTAAATAATTAGAAAAATATTTCATTTAATAATTAAATCAACAATTGAAATATGTTTGTTATAAGAATACACTTTTGTTACGTTCAGAAAATTGCGTCAAAACTCAAATCGATCGTAACGGCATTTGTCGAATAATATTAATTCACAAATGTTGAATACTGTTGGGATTTACCAACTCCGGATTTGCTGGTCGAGTAAAGTGGGAGACGTGTGGTCGTTTGGGACGGCACCCAACTCAAACATAACAAAATAGTGTCAAAAGCAGTCATCTTTGCCACCATGAGTTCATTTTTGACGGTGAAACATCCACAACTCATTAGTGGTCATAGACCGACATATAGTTGATTCATTAAATCAATAATAATAATAATAGGTAATAATAATTATTATTACCAAAAAAAAGTCCACAAATTGGTTTTATTCAATACAATATTTATTGTTACATTTACCTCACTCTAAATATTTCTGCCTCAAATCATACTTAATTCTCATTACATAGGAAGAAAAATTAACTTCCTTGAAACACATTCTTGACTATTATTATATTTTAGCAAATGAAATATTCTTATTTTTTTACATTGACTATTGTCTCTGGTGTTACCAGGCAACTTTGGTTTGTTTATCCTACAAAAAAAGAAACTTTCATTTTTTAGGTATAACAATATTTTATGCAAAATACTGTCGTACCATTTATGGCCCAACCAGCAATGGTAAGAAGATAAAAATTTGACAAAATTAAGTTTTAACTGTAGATTATACCTCAACCATATATAGTACAACAGGCGATGCCTCAGTTAGTAATCCAACAACCCAATTATGTAGAAACTGAACGCGACTGGAGTTCAGGGTTATGTGCTTGCTTCGATGACTTGGAGTCTTGTAAGATTTCATTAAATAACTTTTTTACATATTTTTTACTGAAATAATGTAATTTTATAAAGTGCAGGGGAATGGATTGTAGAAGGAGCAACAAATTGTTGCCGAAAAAATGTTTTCAAAAATAAAATGTCGATCGAAAACGGAAATCTAGTGTTAGCTTTTATGTGCATCTTTAAATATTAGCCATTAAAAAAATTTGTACACATTAAAAAATATATGATTTGATGGAAATATTATTTTAGTTTAACCCCTTACCGCATAGTGAATCATATATGATCCAAAATAATTTGTTATAATTTTATTACCCTAACTCCAGAGCTTGCCATATATAGACCAAAATGTATTTTTAGATTCTCTACAGGAAAAAATCATTTATTTAAAAATAAAAAGTACGCATCTCTTTATGTTTCTTTTCATATATTATATATTTTTTATTAAAATAGAAAAAAATCATGCCTTAAGGGGTGAATAATTTAATTCACCGATTCTCACTGTTACAAAAAATTCATTCGAAACACAAGAAGTATGTAACGAAATTTAAATCTTTCTGTTCAGTCGTTCATTTGATATTCATCGAAATGTAAAAGAAATAAAAATTAATTTATTAGATCAAATTCAAAATTATAAAATCATCCAAATATTGCTTAACCATCTACAGTCGTCCACCATCTACAGTCGTCCGAAAAGTAAAGATGAACCGTGAATTTTTTCAACAAAAAAGGATGAGAGATTGATGCACAAAATGATTTATTGAAACACATATTAAAAATCCAATTGAATTAATGAATATTATAAGACTCTGGCGACTATCAAGGCAAATAAAATGTTCATACTTAATAGGTCATAGTTAATATTTAAATACTGAAGTCATTGTCGTTAATGACTGTTGCAATAGAAAAAGCTTGCTATACATAAATGATCTAGAATAAGCTGGAGAGATATCTTTCTTCCATACCTGACCCATAGCATCCTTTAATTGTTCAATTGTTTTCTTCGTTTGATATTGCTCAAAAAATGTTTGATATAATTGGAAGACAAATTCGAATTCTCAATTTGATTCTGAACAAAAAAAAAACTTTGTAAAACTCATTTACGAATACGTGTCTACGTTAAATTACAAACTATGGTAATGTTGTAAGTTACCTAATCAATAACTTAGTAGCATTTATAGTAAAATTAAATGTCATTTGTTTATTTTTACTTTTATATCCTTTTACATCCCTTTGAGACAGTACCGCAGCAATGGTATCAAATCTGGCTTTAGTTTCTTTCTTAAAATTGTTTGTGTATCTGGGTGATCTTTTAAAATGAAGTCAAAAATAAGATTGAGTTGTTTTACAAAAATATTTATTTATTATTCACAAAATATACAGCACGTTATAATATTTAAAGGAAACCTAACTCATTTCGTGATTTTGTATGTTGGGTAGCTGGAGAAACGATATTTCGTTTACTCCAATTAGATTTTAGGGTATATAGAGATATCTTAAACAAATATATAATTTATATATGTACGTTAGTCCGTACCTTTAATATGTTGTTCCTTTTATATTGAATCGAACCTTCGTGTAGGTCTCTCAAACGATCACACTCGTTTTTCTCAGATGACAATAATAACAACGCTGCTTGAATAATTAAGCGAGACTTAGATAATTAAGGTCGCGTATTGAACTTTGAAACTCGAAATAAATAAGGTTTTATATCAAACTTTTAAACTTAAAATAATTAAGATCTTAAACTTTAAAACTCAAGAATAATTAAGGTCAATAAAATAATTCTTTATTTTCTTGATTCTTTTCTTGTCTTTCAAACAAATAATTAAAGAGTTTTTCTTCTTCTTCTTCTTCCTTTTATAATATTCTTTCTAACTTAAATTCTCCTTATTTACTTTTTAAAATGATTTAAATATCTTTCCATAAAAATACTTTTCTACTTAAACTATTTTATTTATCTCTTTCGTTTATTTTAATTTAATTGTTTAATATATAATTTATATTTAATATTGTAAAAGAATAAATAAAGTTTTATTTTATCCATTAATTAAAACAAAAATTATTTTTTCGATACTTATATTATTTATACCTCAACAAAATCTAGAAACGTCAGTATCGGTGCTTCCATTAATGTTTTTTTCATTTCGTCAAACGCTGTCTAATCTGTCCTTACTAGTTTACCTGATTATTCCCGCGCATGCTTTTTAAGATTCTGGATTTTCTTGCATTGCCTTTACTGATTTTTTTGTATTAGTTACAGAGTCCTAGAAATCTTCGAACACTCGTAATACATTTAAGTGTAGTGAACATTTTGATAGCTTCTATTTTGCTGGTATCCGTCTGTATTCCATCTTTATTAATTGTATGCCTTATAAATTTCATTTCTTTTCTCAGGAATTTGAACTTCTCCGGGTTCAAACGGAGTGCAGTGTTGCCCACTCTCTTAATATATTCTTCTAAGACTGTATAGTGTTTGACTAACATCTCAATGGCCACTAAGATGCCATCCAAATATACTGATGTCTCACACTTTATAGTTGCGAGTACTTTCGTCATAATTTCTTTCAAAGTACCGGGTGCCGCAGCTATTCCAAATGACATTCTTGTGAAATAAAATTGATCCTATTTTGTCAAAAAGGCTGCTTTTTCTTGAAACTCCGAATCTAGTTTGATCCGATAGAATGTGTTACTTAAGTGTATCGTACTGAAATACTTTGTCATGTGTAAGGTATCCACTTTCTGTTCCGCATTCGACATATGAAACACTTGTATTTCTGCAATTTAATTTAGCTGTCATAAACATAAACATAAGCTCGCGCCTGAACTTTTCTTCTTCCATACGCATAATAATGATGTATTCAAAGGGGAGTTAGACTTCCGAATGATTCCATTGTCGAACATTTTCTTGATTTTTTCTTCTGATCGTTGAGCAAAAGTGCCCGGTTGGAACATAAATAAATTCGCCGCATGCATCGACCTGAAGACGTCCTCTGCACCGGCCCTGGTTGCCACAGGGGTTCTTTCACTAGCGGCCTCCCCCCGCACCCATCAATTGGGTGAGCGTTTCCGCAAAATTCATCGGTTGTCTCCGAGCTTTCATATTTATGGGTCAACCTTTGCTAACAATCTTATGAGTTATTAGTCAACTATATCCAATTTGTTCACTATGAAAACACACGTGTGTCTGGAAATTATATCTAGCAATTGTTTTATCTAGCGGTATTGTTACAGTTATATTAGTTTATTTTTTCATTTACAGTATTGCTCATTCTCCAAAACAAATAAAAGAGGCTTCTTTTTATGTTTTGTTTCAATTGAAATAAATAAAAGAGAGTGAAAATTTACCTACGGGAATTGATTGATTATGTTCCCAGGTTAAGTGTTAATTCTTGGTTTGAAGAACTGAAATGAATCGCTTCAATGATTGTAACCTCCTCGACACAGTCCTAGTTTGAATAAAAAATTTTTAAAAGAATTTTAGAAAATATTATTTGACCTGTTTACTTAGATACAAAATATGTTCTTTTTTAAATAGGAAATTTTGGTTAGATAGAAATTATAGTTTCGTGTGATTCTTAGTATTAAAAAATCGAATCGTAATTCTTTCATATCAGATTTTCGGGGCAGTTTTCAGGTTGCGAATGAGATTGACCCATGGTATCAGAAAGATGACCACCGACATTTGTTGGCTTATTCTTTGGATGAGAAATAAATATATTGTTCACAAAGAAATTTTTTAAGTTCAAAATTATTATTAACAAAAGAAATATATTCAAAATGAGTATGAGGAGGTATTTAATTTTTGGTTCACTGATCAAAATTTAAATAGTTTTAAAAAGATTATTTTGAATTAAAATCAAATTGAAAATTTTAAAAATAAATTAAGTATTTTAGATTTGAATTTAATAAACTTTCTTTAAAAAACATTTTTAATTAAAAAACATTCATTAAAAACACACTGGGTAACAAATTTTTATAAAAGTCATGTTTCAGGATATTTTTTTTGTGTTAATGTAATTCTTAATGTAATTTTGCTTGCTGATTCAGAAAATAACATCAATTTCTCCCTTACTTCAACGTTTCAAAAGATAAACTAAATTTTATATAATTAGCATATACGAGAAATCAGCTTTAACTACCTTACACAAAATTAGCAAAATATCAATATAACTAAGAGTTACAATGCCTCCTTTGTGTATACAATAAAAGAAATGATTTAAGTAATCCTAAGTTCTTCAAAATGCACAGTAGATCATTTTTGTCTCTTATGAGTTGTGTCATTTGTGCGCACCAAACCCATCATGGCTTCATCCCAACGTCCTTGATATCGCTTCTCCATCACCGCAATGTCCTGGTGGAACCTATCCCATGCTCTTCGCTAACATCTCCGAGATTTGGTCTAAAGAATTCCAAGTGAGAGTGAGGATAATGCAGCTTTTTTGACATTCTACAACCCAAATCTTGGTAGCTGTTGAGTAATTCTTCAATCAGTTCCTTATAATTATCCGCTCTGTTGTTGCCAAGAAAATTAGAAAGAAAATTTGAAAGCAGTCCAGGCTCTCTTTTCTTTTTCTTTCATTTTACTCTCGAGACTTTCTGATTCCGAACATCTGTCTCACTTGTGGTCCAATAAACACACCTGCTGAAACTTTGGCTTCCGATAGCTTGGAAAACAATGACCTGATCTCTTTAAGAGTTTCACAACTATGATCTAGGGCTGTTACAAATTGTTTAATCAATCCCAGAATTTTGTCAGCAGAAACAAGAGCAACATTTTTTACGCCGTATGTACCTGGTTGCAAGTAACTTCGTTCAGGCCATTCTCTTCGGACATAATGATTTCTCTGTCTCTACTATCCCATAAACAATGAAAACAAGGGAATTTTGTGAATCCACCTTGTAATCCAAGAAGAAAACCAATCATCTTGAAATCTCCACAAGCATCCCATTTTTAGCTATCGTAGTTGACCTTCTGCAGCAAAGTTCTAACATTACTATAGTCCTCCTTCAAGTGGGCACTGTGACCGATTGGTACCGAAGGATTCTGATTGCCATTGTGGAGAAATACTGCTTTTAAACTCATAGTAGAGCTATCAATAAAAAGTCACCATTGATCTGGTTGATATGTGACACAAATTGTTTCAAACAGTCCCATCACATCAAAAAAAATTTTTCCTCAACTCTAAAGTACTGAGCAAATATAGTGTGTCTATTTCGGTACTTAGAAATTTTCACACTTGGATCCAATGAATTCCATTCCTTTAGTCTAGATGAAAGCAGTTCAGCGCCTGCTTTTAGAAGGTTTAATTCTCTGACAAGATCATCAAGTTCTTGTTGATTTGGAAAGTGAGGCTCTTTAGACTGCCAAGCTTCGTGTTCTTCTTCATACTCACGTCCTTATCCGAAAGTTCCTTCTAGGCTTCATTTTTCTCTGGTGATTCTGGAACAGATAAATGTTCAACATGTGGCACTGGTGCAATAGAAGAAGGTATATCAGGATAGACTTGTTTATTCTTATCCTGTGGTTTCTTATAAGCAGTTATATCCACCATACAGAAGTAGAAGTCGTTGATGAGATTTGTCGGCAACCTCTAAATTCTAGGGACTGCAAATGACATTCATTTCCTGCTGCCTCTTAGTCACCCTTCCAATGTTGATTTGCAGCATCCGCATATAACATGAGGACCCCAGAATTTATCTTGATCTCCTAAAATATTCCAAAATATTTCTCATATGCTTCGCAGTACTTTGTGTCCCTAGATATCTTATATTTGATTTGAGAGGGGCCAAAATAATATCCACAAACATAGCAAAAACAGTCAGATGATAATTTACAGTGTCTAGATGACATTTTTATCTACAAGCAAATAACAAAATCAATATTAATATGAGAATCATTAACGATTTAACAAAATAATGGTTAGCAGTGCCATAAAAATGAATTTTTCAAAAAATGGCTTTTTCATCTAAGCCGCTGTAGCCACATAAAATAATTGTTACCACTAGAATCAGCACACCGAAATTGTATAAAAAACAATAAAAAATGAAATGAAACATTTTTTGTTGCCCTGTGACATTAATTAAAAACATTCTTTATTAAAAATTTTATTAATATTTGTAAAATATATTTTTAAATTTGGAACTAATTTAATTATATGATTAAAAGATTAAATATTTAAAAAATAAAAGATTGAATATTACATGTAACGTATTTTCAAAATTTCTACAATAATAAAATATTAAAAATGGTTTTTAAAAAAACAACGCAAAATTAAAAAAAACAGCATATAAGATTTCAGTTGAAAAAGGAAATTATAAAAACAGTATAAAAAGATTAGAAAAAAATAATAAATTTTTTTTCAAAAATTTTAATATATGTAAAATTATTTTGATAAATATTTTTGTTTAAAAATTTAAAAGTTGAATGTTGTTTTGACTTGATTAAAATTATAAATGTATGAAAAATTATTTGAAAATAGAGATTAGCGTATTAATTATTAATTAGGAAAATAGTTGGAAAATTTGTTTGAAAGTTGTTTTATAATAAAGATATAATTTGAGCAAAATGAATTCTGATATTGACGTCACAAATACTTCTCGCAATGAGTAAATCGAAAATTTGTTTCAACAATTTCAAATTAACAATTACTTCGATTGCAAAAATAATTAGTTAAATTCGATATCAAAAACATTTTCTCAGTTAATGGACAAAAATATTATTAATAAAAATTTTTTTTATGAAAACAACCACGTTTTTCAAGCATTACCAATGCACTAAAAAGAGGAAAATAATTTTTTTCTAGACATATGCGAAATTTTATACCTAACCAAAAACGTGGGACGGATTTCTGAATTACTGCTATTAGTAACTGCTATTTCCTCTTTACTGCTTTTTAGTAACAATCAATCATTTCTATGCCCCACGTTTTTGGTTAGGTATAAAATTTCGCACATGTCTAGAAAAAAAATTATTTTCCTCTTTTTAGTGCATTGATAATGCTTGAAAAACGTGGTTGTTTTTATAAAAATTTTTTGTTATTAATAATATTATTTAACTATTTTTAGTTATCATTTAGGAATTCAAATCTTTCGATTGATTTCGAATAACAGAAATGATAATAAAACCAAAATAACAAAGTTTAATTTTAATAAAAGCAAGTTTTATTTCAAAATAATTTTTAAACCTAATTTTAATACTTCTACACTTAATTATCACTTGATTTTCACAATATTTGTTCAATTTATTAACTTTTTCAGTACATCCGTAAAGTAAATGTTTTAAAATATTGTATTGTCATCGGAAGCAAGCCTGTATAAAAAAATTCAGCTCAATTGGATGACTGAAAGTGGTCGAAAAATCAATCGAAAGATTTGTTCCAGACAGACAGACAAGAAACCAAGCTAAGAAAAATGTGGTAAAAATAGTTTCAAGCATCGTTAATCGAAAACTTTAATCGGACCAAAATGAGTCTAAACAAAAATAATCATGAAATTTCAATACAGCGAAATGACTCTTCTCAAGCAAAATATCATAGATTTAATCGGAACAAAATGACTCAAAATAACCGCTAACTTAAATCCAGTTTTAATTGTTATTGTAAAATCATTCGATCACTGTCGAAGCTCGCTCTGATTGGTTAACCAATTGACTCGTTATTTTTTCTAATTTCTCTGAAGGAGTCATTGACAGTTAAAGAGGCACATGCTTTATAAAAACAACAATACTGATAATAACCCGAAAATGTATCTTTGTTAAATCAATTTGCATAAATCATTTTGTATCATTTTTTTATATTTTAAATTTTAATTATTTTTTATCTATTAATCTTTTTGATTTAATTATTTTAATTAATTCCATTTATTATTTTGTTAATTTAATTAATATTTTTTTCATTCTAATTATATTATTTAATTTATATATTCAGCGATACACATTCAAAATAAAAAAATGTCTTCAAACTACAAATTTTGAACATGATTTAATAATGAGAGATTGACTTTAGGTGGATCAGAAGGGGGATATTTGAATATAAATAATAATTGCCAAAGTATATAAATAAGAATTTACTTAAATTCCAAAATATCAGTATTAAATTAGTTTTCTCACCCACAAATAGCAGAGTAAACTGAAATAATGCAGACCAAAGAATTTTGTTATTAATAGATACGAATATTGTTATCAATAAATTATGGAATGTAAATTATGCTAACAAGAATGGTAAAAATAAATAAAAATATAATTGAAATATTGAAGGACTGTCGAGTGCTAGTTTGGCTTGTTTGGGAAATTTCTTTTAAGATCTGGAAATTTTCAGTATTTATGAAATCTTCTAATATTAGGAGAATTATTTATGGTTAATCTGTTCAGATAATCCTTACTTTCAATGACTTCTTAAATATTTTTAGAACTAGTGATTTCATGACGTTTCTTTTGATTGCCAATTATTATTTTTGCTTAGATATGTCAATTCAAATCGATAAAAAGATTGGCATGTCGGTTCAACGGTGGTGTCGCGTCGGTCGATGGTCGACTCGATGAGTCCAAGTGGGTCATACGGATGAAGATCCACCGATTTCATAATAATTCCATTTCTCACACAAGTTGTTTAGGAAAATAATTGCATATATTTTTGACAAGACCGTGACTGACGACTCTTATTTAAAAATGACGACATTAATTTTACCAACGGAATAGATTTCTTATATCCAGTCAAAAATAACCGATCTCTTTACTCCCAACACAGAAACTAATATCGTCAACGCCAGGCTCACAAAACCATTAATTACCTAGTTGATAGTAATACGCCGAAGCATGAGTACAGTCATGTTGAGATATTCGTACAGCGGATCTAAGACACATATAGACTAAAGGCCTTCATTTATAAACATCGAAGAAGTGAGACAAATAATGGGAAGACTTCCTCCTCAACCAAAAATCCGAGTCGGAATCGGTCCCATAAGGAGAAAACTTCCCCTCGTGCTCCTTTAGTTACCCCATTTACTCAACTCCCTTGACTGACAGCCAGTGACAATCTAAAAGATTGTGGTAATTCGGACAAGTTCGGATCGGGATCTTTTATCAATAACATACAAATGGTAACCAAAGATGCCAGGCCCCTTTATTCTGCGCTGATTACGAAGCAAGCTACCAAAAATTAGTTACTCCCGCCATTTACCAACATTGTTTGTATCTGGTGACATATCACAATTGTTGTTGGAACAAGATGTCGCTCTACTCATTTAGCTTGTGTGGTTCGTGCTACATTCAATTTTCTGTTCTATAGATGCTTAATTGGCAACTTGGGTCACTGAAATGACCACCACGAAATCTAGATTTGAAACAGGTTTTGTTGTTTGAGGAATTGTCAGAGAGGAAGTTGATCAGCAGAAATCAAAAAAACTAACCCAATTGAAATTATTTATTAAAAATGTTTTTGTATCAATGTCACGTTTTGTAGCAAGTGACAACTAGCAATACAAAAACTTCTTATTTATTCCTTCTTTTTCATGGGTGAATTTGTGATGGTAAATTCTTGTGCACGCTGTGTATTTCTTTCAGTTGACACAAGATTTCTTTATTATAAAACAAAAGCATTTTATTGAATTTTTATATTGATATTATTTATCCGTTACTTTATCCATAGTTTCACAATAGATTTTATATATCCATTATTACATAAATATATATTTAACTTTTTAAAGGATGTGACTGCATAATGTATTATATTAACGATATTTGATTCATAGAAACTTCAGTGCTGTATACAAACTCATCTCAGTTTTTTTCTGTAAATCTCAGTTTCATAATATTTGTTTTAATAATTTTAAATAAACACAAATAAATTAATCACTGAAAAACGATGTTAACTAATAAAGACATTTATTTGGAATTTTTATGAAAACAATTCTAATTGTAATAATAATGATCTTGACAATCATACCTATCCTCTAATTAATGATGATGTATATAAAGTACTTTTTATTAACATTTCATATTTAATAAATTTTTATTTATTTGGTTCCTTAAAAATGTTAACATATTTTTTTCAGGTTGCTGCGTGTTCTGTTGCACTCCATGTTACGTATGCCATATGTACATGCAGTATGACGAGTGCTGCTGCGCTCCGTATCTGCTTTGTTGCAGTCCTTTTGCGCTAAGAGTTCAGCATAGAAATCGTCATAAACTAAGAGTATGATACTTTTTTACTTTTATTTATACAATGCATTCCTTTTAATATGATCATATTTTATGTTATCAATCGGTTACTATTATCAGACTTTATTGGTTTTGCATGCAAATTACAAATGTCTGTATATTTGAATCGAAATTAGAACAATATCTTTAAGTCTAGGATTATATAACTAAATATGTTCTCATTTATTATTAGAAAAATTAACAAAAGACATTCCAGTCAAAATACTTTTTATTTTAAATAAATTTTTAATAATATTGTTTCAATTGGAATTCTTGATTCATTTGTTTTTTATAGTAACATCTTACGCTTATAAATTATATACAATATGGCCTGTCTAATCCGGTAGGTCGGAAAAACCCCATTTTTCAATCATGGTATTTGTTCTGACTATCTCTATTACGGTATATTTTAAAATCACCGGCCATGCCGGAATAGCCAGGTTCTACTGTAAATATATGAGAAATTGTTTAAATTGTAGGAATATGAGAATGTATTGATGTTGTGTATTGATTTGATTGTTGAACGAATGATTGTTGTAGAATGGTGATTCTGTCACCCAGATGGAAATTAGTATTTTTTTATATTTACAGGGATTGACTATTCGAACATAATTAAATTCGTTCAGGCCATTCTCTTCGGACATAATGATTTCTCTGTCTCTACTATCCCATAAACAATGAAAACAAGGGAATTTTGTGAATCCACCTTGTAATCCAAGAAGAAAACCAATCATCTTGAAATCTCCACAAGCATCCCATTTTTAGCTATCGTAGTTGACCTTAGATTTTAGATTTGTGTTTTAAAAAGTGAATAATTGAAGTTAAAGACATTTTTAATAATTTAAAAACCCAACATAAATATATTTGGTGAGCCCTCTGTTCTTGAAACAAAAAGAGAGTATATTTTTAATAATTGAAATTACAAAAAAAAGTATCAAAACGTCTAATTATCCTTTGAGAAATCGTAGAAAAGTTAAAAAAAGAAACGATGACAGAAAATAGAGAGAATAATATAGATTTTGCTAGTTGTTAAAAATTACCTGTAAATCAGTATGGGGGAGATCCCGTTGAATTCGTAGATTTCATGACAGAATATTTTATGTTTGCTACAGCGTATGGATGGGCCGAAAGAATAACGATTCAAAGATTACCGTTATATTTAAAAGGTGCAGCTAGAGAAGTTTTTAATCAAATTGATAGAAATGGAATTGAAACTTGGGCAAATATGAAAGATTTAATGGCTGAAAAATTAATAAGTGGCGATGTTGGTAGAATCATACGGAAAAAGTTTTATTCTCGAATTCAAAATGCGGAGGAATCAATTGGTGAATCATTTTATAAGTTCATATTTTTTTAAATTAACAATTAAAATTAAGTTTAATATTTTTTTAAAAAAGAAAAAGCATATAATTAGATATAAATAAAACTAGTAAAATTTAAATTAAATTCATTTTTAACAATTCGATAAAATTTTTATTATTTTGAGTTTTTTTAGAAATGGTTAAAATTATTATTTTTAATTAATATTTTAAAAATTAATACTTTAAAAATATTCTGAAAAATTGTTCGAATAATCATTTAAAAAATTAAAAAGTCATTGGAGCGATGTCAAACGGTGAATGATCTTCCGAAAGTTGCGATGACTCAAAATGTGACAATAATAAAAATTCAAATGAAAATAGTGTCAATGCTCTTAACAATTTATTTTTTTATTTTTTATTTCGATACCAAATGGCCTCTCGGAACTGTTAGGATTCAGGGAGAGATTCATTGATCTGCCACCACAGAAAAGTTGATCCTTGCACAACCATGTATATGTAAATAAATGATTAATATAATTTAATAAATAATTAAAAATTATAATATAAAAAATCAATAATAATATTAATGACCCACTTTATAACTATAAGCAATAATAAATACGACAATATACAAAAGAAAACTTGGTAACCAAGAATTTTCGTTTATAAAATCAGTATTCTTATTTGATACCACAATTTTATTTGAGTGGTATGTGGTTGTTACCTTACCTACCCAAGCAGCAACTAAATACTTAAATTCTATTCTAAAAAAGGGTCAATATATATATATATATATATTTGATACTTCTCAACATAACTCGAATTTTTTCATCTTACAATTTTAAAGGATCTATTAAGTCAAAAAATAGATTCAGCGGAAACGTCAAAATTGCTAAAGTATTTTGTCAAAATCTGAAAAAATAAAAGTAATTCTTGTTTTTACTTGAAAGTTTCTTGGTGTCTACAGACCAAGTTACTGGCTTGCAAAAAATCTAGAGCGGTGTTTTTAGAAGAAAAGTGGATGAAAAAAGTTTATGTATATAGGTCTCAGAATTTGGTAAAAATTTGAGATCCAGAACAACATTAGTAGAAAAAGATCTACTTATAAATTAAAGTAACGAAAATAAAAAATAAATTTTCAGAAAAAAACAATAAAATTTTTTTTAAACATTTCATATATTCGATTTTAATTTTGTAACGTTCATCTTAATTTTAATTAATAAATTGTGATATTTGATTTTGTTTCTTTATTAAATAATATTACAATATAATTTTAATTTATAATTTCTAAAAAATTTTATATTCAATGAAATTAAATATGATTTTAATTTTTGTTCATCCTAAAAGTTTATGTGTTAAATTATTTAAATTTTATTTTTGTAGTTTTATTTTTAAAATGTTTTCCAACAATTTAAAATCTTTACAATTTTTAAAATCTAGTTTAATGAAGTAATTTTAAATATATACTATTATAAATTTTTTTAATGAAATATTTTTTGAATGGTTTAAGCGTTATTTTTTTTAAATTCGAAAATTTAACCTAACATGCGGCATCTTCGGTATTGATTTTTTTTCTATTAAACGTTTTTCAAATTGAGGAAGAAATTGTAGTCAGTTAGAGCTATGTCTGGTGGGTATGGAGTAAGATGGGAGTCGACATGGTTAAAAAACACAGTTGTTTTTCTTTCTGTTTCCGCATCATTTATTTCAAGTGATTGCAGAAGATATCTGCTTTGATTGATAAATCAGGTTTCATGAAGTCATAATAGATTATGCCTGCGACATACAACCAAACACTCCTCATCAGCTTCTTTTAATGAATTTTGTGCTTTGGACTGTGTTTTGGTGCTTCATTTGCTTCATTCATCACAAGTGACGACGTGAAAATGTAATGACATTTACAACGATAAAGCATGATGAAGCAACCATCCGAACGCTTTTATTTCTGATTTTCATTCACCTCATGTCGTATCCACTTGTCCAACTTATTCACTTTATCAATTTTAACCAAGGGATTCTATATTGTTGGCTTTGTAACAGCAAACGTTAGCGATAAATGAAGAGCACTTTGTGATGGATCTGAATACACGGTTACCTTCGTTCGTCATTGTCTACCTGCGTACTGTACGACTCATTATTGAGGTTAAAAATTGTCTTTAAAGAATTTTGTGAACCAATTTGTAACTGCCTGTTGCGTAATTACAATGTATTTGAATATTTTATTGATATTTTGCATGGTTTTTGATGTTGAGATTCACATAGAAACTTGTATTTCAAATTAGTTCGAATTTCCACCTTTTTCATTTGTAAAATATTGGTTATTAAAACAAGTTATTGATTTATTCAATTGCCAAGATATGTAGCAATCAAACAAAAAACTGAGTAAGTCATTGTCACATTATATCTGTTAGGAACGACATTGGTCGCATAAATGTCTCCTGTTTCTTCAGACATTCAAATAACAAAAGAGATAAGCTTGGATCCAAATAATTTATTTATCGACAACTTTTTGAATT
>MQRK01254777.1:0-27795 GCA_001938485.1 Girardia tigrina
GTGTCTGGATTTTAGACAGTTAAATCGAATCACTAAGCGCCAAGCTTTTCCCATGCCGAATATAGCTGAAATGATGGATAGATTACACGGTACCAAATATTTTAGTACAATAGACTTAGAGAATGCATACTATCAAGTAGAATCGGATAAAGAATCACAAGAAAAAACGGCGTTCTCCACCAAGACAGGACAGTTTTGTTTTAAACGGATGCTTTTCTGCATAGCCGCAGTTCCAGGAACATTTCAAGAACTAATTACAAAGGTGTTACAACCAATAAAGAAAGGGGCATCAGTTTATTTGGATGATATACTAATAGCGACAAGTACAAAGGAAGAACATTACAAGGTGATAAGAGAAGTATTTGAGAGGATCCAACAAACAGGACTAAGAATAAAACCAGCGAAATGTAAGATGTTACTACTGGAAGTAAAAATTCTGGGACACATAATAAATGACCAAGGGATACAGACAGATCCAGAAAAGATTGAAGCGATAGAGAATTTCCAAAGGCCGAAATGTATTAAGAATTTGAGAAGTTTTTTACGAATTTGTAACTATTATAGAAGGTTTAATAAAGTGTTGGGTTGTGATATTATTAGTGCTGGATTTTATATGATTATTTTAATTTTATTAATTTAAATTCATGTTTCATGGTATGCTTTATTTTGCCTCAACATATTATTTATATATGTCTCTCCTCTAAGTGTCTCTAACTCACACTTATTAGAGATCCATATCGTACCCCATCAACCCCATCTGGCCCTTTTATCTCGCCAGTGAAGCTGATGAAGTACCTATTGGGTTCTACATTATATTTAAATATATTAAGTCTATGAAAGTTGGCTTATGCTTCTTCTATTTAATTAATGATTATCTTATTTTTTCTCAACATGTTTTTTTATTTGATTTCTATATTTCTTATTATGAGTTTATCATTTCAATATCAGAGATTAAAGTTAAAAGAACATGAAAAAATTATATGTTGACATTGTTTTATTAAAATATAACAAAAGAAAATGCTAATCAAAGGCAATCCACCCATCGTCCCTAATCATCCAAATCTGATAGATTGACAAACTCTTCATCTTGACTAGTTGTGATAGATCGGAACTGTAGGCGGTCACGAATCTCCTTCTGAATTTCAAGTTTTGACTTCAAGTCCAGCCATTCTTGTTGTTCTATAGTCTCTTGAAAATTATTTGTTGGAAAAAGCAGCAAAATTTGATGCGAGGTATCAAAATCAGGAGACTCTCTTTGACTGGTGTCATTTCTGATTACCGTCTTTCCATCTTGGACGTCAACCTCAATACGACTGGTTTCAAAAACAGCTTGCAGCTCATTCTTGGCCTGTTGAAACATTTGAGCCTTTCGCTTTCTCTGCTCCCGCCGTTTCTGTGATCGGCTGAGCACCCCAGAGGAAGATGATGCCATATCCTCTTTCATAATTGACCTATAAATGTTCGGGTTCGTCACCAGAGGCTTCTTTTCTGTATTTGATCCAATTTTGTTTGCTGTTTCTATAATTATTTCCGGTTGCTCTTCGGAAACATTTTCGATCACCTTCTTATAGTAGCTGGACATATTTTGCTGAATTCTTATCTTGGTGACCTCGTTTTGCAAGGACTTTATTTTTTGTTGTCCTAGCAAATATTTGTCCACAACCGATTTGTGAATTGATAGAGGAACGGAATTCTTTCTGTAGTCCTCAAATTCGGTTGTCCTCTTCGTCAATTCTTCATTCAGCTTGTCCCATTCGCCTTTCCATTTCTGCAACTAAAGCAGCAGTTCTCTTTGTTGTTCTTTGCTTTTATATTTTCTATCCATGCTGAATAAGGACGATGAGTGGATTAAAGAAAATAAAATAAAAATAATAAAAATAAAAGAACAAAAAGAATAATTGATGGAGGCTGAGAGAAACGAATTCTCTTCTAGAAATGAAACTTGGCAAGGACTTTCTCAAACTTCCAGATCGTCAATAGTCTCGGCAGGCACTATAAGCACCTGCCGTTAATCTATTAACGGATCGGCAGTCATCAAATTACCTCACAACCTGTTCATATTCCCTATCTGATCGTCAATAGTCTCGGCAGGAACTATAAGCCCCTACCGTTATCTATCGACAGATCAGCATCCTTGAGGTGCTCCCCAACCTCCATCAACGTCAGAAAAAAGGAAATAAAATTCAAAAATTGGAGTGTCAACGAACAAAGACAATAACCACAAAGGCAAAGGAAGAAAACATAAAAATATCAACGTCAGAAATATTTGAGAAAGTTTATATAGATATCTGCGGACCATAGAATGAGACAGTAAGAAAAGAAAGATACATCTTGGGAATAATTGACCATTTCAGTAAATACGTGAGCTTGACGGCAATTAAAAGACAAGATGAAGAGACAATAGTACAAATGATATTACAGAAATGGATATTAAAATTTGGAGCACCAAAAGAGATCCACGTAGACTGCGGGAATTGTTTCGAAGCGAGAAAAGTAAAAGAAATGTTGGAAGCAAAAGGTATCGAATTGATTTTCTCTAGACCATATCACCATAACACAAATGGGATAATTGAAAGACAGTTTCGGACAATACGAGAATTTATAGAGGCAAGTTTGAAAGAAAGAAATGCTACAAGTTGGGCAGACATATTACCGGAAGTGGAATTTGCTATAAATGCAAAGAAACAAAAGACGATAGGTTGCTGTCCAGCAGAAGTCGTATTTGGGAAGAAAATAGATAGACAAAAGTGGTATGATAACAGCAAAATAAACCGGGAGGATACCAGAATAAGACTAAAAGAAAAAAAACGAGCCAGAGGAAAATGTAACGTGAAGAATTTATAAGGAGGACGAAAAGGTCTGGACGAAATTGGTCAGAATGTAAGTGGTGGGTGTGTTGACATATTTGAGACAATATACATCAGCATAGAAGTAATTGAAAGAAAAAAAGTTACGAAGCTGACAGGCTGGAGTGGACCAGAATCCCAGTTATTCAGAGCATGTGTCAATGGGGAAAGAAGAAAAGACTCTAAAGATATCCATAGAGGTGAGATTTGGGTAAAAAAAATTGTTGAAGGACAGAAGAAAGAGGCACATTGTTGGACTACAGTCAAACTGATTAGGTTGCAAACTTGTAATCTATTAGTTGTGTGGGTGCAGAAATAGTAATTAAATTATTTAGTTTATTGATAATTAATTTGGAACAAACTTCAGCTGAAGGTGAGAATTGCGAAGATTCCCCCAGGGGATCAAACCACACTAAGGCACTTCTAACGACATCACTAAGCACTATAATCCAGTGACATGATTCAATGTAGAGTGGAATGACGATAGTTATTTTGTTGGAGATGATTTCAGTGGTAATGTTTATTGCATGGGTACTTTGTTCAGATAGTAGAGTCTCAGGGCCGATGTTTATTGGAATAAACAAAATGCTGTCGTGATGAACAAAATTATGAATGAACACTTCAATATCAGTTCCTACTGTTGAGGCGATACAGAGATCAGGTGGAAGTGCAGGAATGGACGAGACAAGTTGAGGAAGACAAAGACGGCAGCGACAGATAATTAGGGAGTCAATCAGTTTTCTTGGGTTTCAGGGAGACCCGGACGAGTGGGAGGACCTGAGTACGGCATTCATTAGTAAGGGTACGTTTCTGCATATTCTATCTTCAGTGGTAGGAATTTTCAGAGCAAGATGAGAAACAATCAAATTAAAAATTTGGTCATTATTCTCAGCTTTGACATTTTTGGATTTTTTCAGCATCCTAGCCACAAATTTCGCCCTGAAGGATTTATCAAGCAGTTGTTTACAGAAAAAAGAGAATAAACTTAATTAACCTTTGTCGGGACAGTTGACGATATATCGCGTATGAATATCGAGTCACTATCAGAATCAGAAGTGAGCGGCTCATCAGTTGGAATGATCCAATCTTGAGTTGAAGTATCGAAAATTGGAGTATCAACCATTATCTTATCAACGGTTCAAAAAGTGACCGTAGCCACGTTGCTATCATCATGGATTTGTTATGCATTCATCATGTCAACGAAATGTACAGTTGAACATTTTATACAATATAGATATTTTAAGTTATAACATAATATATATTATATTAAATAAAAATCAATAGTATATATATACATATATATATGCATAATAAAAGTTGTTTTTTACATGGTTTTGAATGCAGAAATGTATAACACGATTATTTATAACAAAAATTTCTTTACATAACTCATACAATATATACGAGTAGATCATTCACAATAAATAATGTTCATGAGGTTGTGTTCATATTTCATCTTTCATAATGTGTTATTTGTCATCAAACTAGTCAAGGCTTTTCTTCAGCATTACTACTGTGGATACTTGATTTTCTTTTGACTGGATCCTACTCATTTCAGATATGATGCTACTTTGTTCAATTAGCACTTTCATATAATCATTGAATCCGATGTTATTTACTAATGTTGCCTATTGAACCCCCTTTGTCATCTTTATCCTTCCGCTTAAGTCAATGACACTTATCATAGACCGTAGTGCCACAATTGTCCTCATCCTTAAACTTCAAAAGGACCTTTTTTTGCTGTTGAATAATATGGATGGTCTTTTGGATAGTCAAATGTATCCATATGCTGTGCATTTCATCCAAATCCACAAACAGATCTTCTGTATTGATCTGATAGACAAAGCTATCAATATCCATATACATTAGCTGTAAATGCTGGTTGAATATAGGGACCATGACGTAATAGTGGAAATCATATATCAAGGTCTTGGATAGATCCAGGATTTACATCCTCACATATATTGGTTTATTAAACTCCAGGGATGTCTTCAGCATATGTTTACTCACCAGGTTTTTTGTGTATATGATACTGTTGTGGAAATTAAATTTTGCAATGAGCTTCTTTGCCCGCTTCCAGTCAGATACCATGTTGATTCTATTGCGGATGATAACACAGTGGGTTGCGCAGCGGTTTCGTTGCCGCGAAACTCCGGCGTCGGGGGTGTGGGCTTTGGGTAGAGGGGAACAAAATTGCATCTCACTCGCTAGATTTTCCGCTCCCCCAGTCATTCGGTTCACTGTTGTCGGCTCTCTCGGTGCTCTTGGATAGCTGCGGGTAGTACAACCATTCTGGGAGATGATTGTAGCGGGAGGAGAAAATGTTTGATTTAGATCGAATGCCGTATCGATTTTTTGATGTTGACGACGTTGTTTTACTGAAAATATCCCAATTGAGAATGCTCACGGATTCTCGCTCATGTAATTTGAGAGCAGACTCTCATCATTTGAGTCAACCATGATGTACATATTCTCCATAGTTGGACTGAATTACAACAGCGGTAAAGGAACTCCGATCGTGAAAGCCTTATCTGGATTTGAGCAAAGATTATCAAACTTAAACGGTTCGGAAATTCCCGAAGAATTAAAGTTTTGTGAGTAAAGATGTCCAAATTGTTTCGATTTTAAAATACTCCGATGAATATTTAGAATGAATTTGACGACATTCAGACTACCGATATTACCACCAGATGAAAAAAGAGAAGCCAAAACTTTAATTTTTGATTTTTCGAACAGCCGCTCAGAGTTTGACTTGTTAAATGTTGACAATTCGTCGTCTTTCTACTGCCAGATCTGCTGAGAATCAACAGTCCACACGTTTTTACATTTTTTCTCGTGTTTATACAATTAAAATCTTATAGAAAACCCATTCTCATCGAATTATATATTTGTATACGCTTTTATTATTTATAAATTTTTAGTCAGAAAAATTGACCATTTGGTCAAACACAGAGTTCAAAAAAGTCTTTATATTTAAAATTTTATGAGTTAATCTTTCAACTGCTTTCGAATTTCGAACCTCAACAGATGTCATCTTTGTGTAACTGTTCAATTTTCTGGGTCTCGAGGCTGTTGTTAGTGACTTCAGGAGTAGATTTAACCTCAGATGGGATTGTTTCCTTGAAAGACTGATGACGTTGCAATTTCGGTTGAAATGATAAATTCGGTATTTTACAAAGAGATTGAAAAGTTTTAAATCAGTCGATATTTCATCAATGCTCAGTTGTAGACTCATCCTATCGGCTCTCCTCCACTGATGATTGCAGCGAGTTGTGCCGTGCCGCGAAGAATTGATGCCGAAGAATTTTTCAAATACAATTTCTATCTAGTGTTATTTATAATACTACACTTTTGAAAGAACACATCTTCAATCTTAAAATATCTTAAAGCTAGATCATCATTATGATGATTGTGCAATTCATTTTCGGAACAATGAAATTTTAATAAATTTTCTTGGACCTGCAAGTTTCTTTTATTTGATGATTTTGAGGGATAATTTGGAATGTTGTAAGTTTGTTGTTTGTATACTGTTTAGATTTGTGCCTCTCCTACTCAGATGGGATTGATATGTTTATTGATTGATTATTTGAATCTAATGAAATTAATTTAATAATATTAATTTGAAGTACTAATTAATTAAAGTTTGATAATTATGAATTTTAATAATATTTTCAGTAAATGATTTTAACTTATTAAATGTAATATATTTTAAAAATTAATGTTTATTTAAAAAATTATGTAATGACTTTTATCCAATAAAAATTAGGAGAAATTAAAATTTATTATTAATCTTTCCCATTCATTGTTTTTTTAGAATTGAATATATTAACAAAAAACTATATCAATCAAAGAAAGATGACCAATGAGAATTGTTGTGAAGAAACTGTTTGTGTTGTCAATAAATGTTTGCATTCAAATTGTGATAATGTTAATAGTGATAATACATTGTCCCAGAAATTTTTCTTTAAATATGATAATCTTTTCTTTTTGACTCAGTGACTTTGAAAGATTACGTAAAGTATCTTGAGATCTCGATAAACATATCACAGTTATCTCCTTCATTGGAAATACTTTTGTCAGTAGCATCGTTGTAAACGGAGTGGTGCATTTCTGTCAATCGCCATTTAACTGATTCACTCATTTTTTCCAGGGTTAGACAAAATTCCAAAAATTAAAATAATTGTAAAACAGCAAAGATTCTCCATCGTTTTGCCAAAAACACTGTTATTTACAGTTTGAACTGATGCTTTTCAAAGCAAATATAGATTGAATTGATGGAAATTCAGCAGATAGATCTAAGGATTTCGAATTATACAAACTGAAAACAGAGAACAAGATATCACGAAACGACAAAACAACCGAAATTACCGATAATCAAAAATTTATCAAAAATTATTTTCTAAAAATTGAATCGAAAAATATAATAAATATAAATTTTAAATATTGAAATCATTTAAAAATATTGAAATACATTGATTTAAAAAAAATTGTTGTAAAAAAATTTAATCTATTGATTCGATTTGTTTTACGAATCAATTAAATCCCAGACTCTCCCCATCCCCATCACCAGAGCCCTATGACCGCAACCGGGCTGCACCCGCTCTTGCACCAACACTCACTTTATTACTATTAACAACATCAATATGAGTTTTACAACATTTATTAATATCACAAGCGCATTTACTATTTGACATTTTTTTGATCAATATATTTCTGAGTTCATACTAATTATTTTCAATAAATAAAAATCTGTTAATAATAATTTTTAATTATAAAGAATCTAATTGGTTGAAATTAAATCTAAGTATTTTTAAAAAAGAACATATTAAATTAATATATTAAAATTTTAAATTACATTAAAAAATAAATAATACATTCAAAAATTATTTTAAATCTTTTTACTTTAAAATTAAATTATTTTTAATTAGTAAGAATCAAAGAAAATACCAATCATCCATCTCTGTAGGAGAGGCACAATCCGAATCAACATACAACATGTACTATATTAACACACAATTCAAAACATTCCTCACAATTACATTTTATTAAATACTTAGGCTGTCCGAAAAGTCCTCAGGTGGCCTTTAAAAACACACTAATATTTTACCAAATTTAACCAAATTTGGACTGAATATTATTGAAACAGTCATAAATACTGTGTTAAAATTTCAAAGCATAAAATTTGAAACTTACCAAAAAAATAATATTATTAACCAACAAAAAAATTAGATGCAGCGAATTTAAAAATTTATTTAAAAAAATATTTTAAAAATTTCTTAAGAAACAACATATTCACCATTTTTGTCAATAACCAACTGACAATAGTTAAAAAGTTTATCTAGTTGATTTTTTAATGTTTCTGTTGATAAAGAAATAAAAAAGAATTTACAAGCTTCTTCAATTTCTTCAGGTGATTTGAAAACATGATTTTTAAAACTTTTCTTCATTTTTGAAAACAAGAATCTGTCACACAGATTAAAATCTGGACTATAGGGCAATTGATAATTTTTTTTCAATTTTTCTTCTTTCAAAAAAAAGAGTTGTTTCTTTGCATGAATGAGGACTTGCATTATCATGCCACCACTTAAGTTCCTTTAGCTTGATGCTGTTAGATCTCAGTTTCCGCCATTTTTCACCGGTGTCATGAACAAAGTTCACATACGCTTCGGAATCAATCTTGGTACCATATGACAGGGCTTTTACATTAAATCGTTTGTTACATGTAAAGGTTACAAAAACTAGAGATTTTTTATCAGTCATTGGCGATGGCTTTATTACTTTTGGTGGAACAGCATTAGAAGTAATCCAAACTTTGTGATCTTCTTTCTTTCCTCTATCTTGGCAAAAGACCCATATCTCATCCTCGATCGCTATGTTGGAATATGCTTCATCACCCATCTGTGAAATTACATGGCGTATATGCTTTGCAGTGTTAATGCGTTGTTGTTTATTAGTAGCAGAAAGTTCGTGAGGGACCCAAACAGAGCAAACTTTTTTGTAATGAAGTTTTTCACGCAAAATTTTGTGGACTGTATTTTTTGCCTAAAGAAAGTTCATTTTCAATATAACGCAAAGACGCATTTGGAGCTTCATCAATCACTTCTTTGACTGCTTTAATCTTTTCATCGTCTATTAATGACAGCCTGCCATTTCTTGATGAATCGTCGAAGGACGTCCGCTTTTCTTTTTTAAAATCAGTCAATCATTTTTGAATATTTTTCATTGCTGGGTGATTTGCGTCTTCCCATGCCTGCTGAAGTTGCTGAAGAATTTCTGAAGCAGAGAATCCTCTTTTACTTTGAGTTAGAACAAAAAAACGTTGGCAACATTTATTTGGTTCCATTGTTAATAACCGCTTGATTTGAATTCGCTGCACTTTTAAAATTTCAATACTTTAATAAAACAAAATTTTACTTTTTTTTAATTTTATGCTTTGAAATTTTAACACAGTATTTATGACAGTCTGAATAATATTCAGTCCAAATTTGGTTAAATTTGGTAAAATATTAGTGTGATTTTAAAGGCCACCTGAGGACTTTTGGGACAGCCTAAGTATTTAATAAAATGTAATTGCGAGGAATGATTTGAATTATGTGTTAATATTGTGCATGTTGTATGTTGATTCGGATTGTGCCTCTCCTACAGAGATGGATGATTGGTATTTTCTTTGATTCTTACTAATTAAAAATAATTTTTTTAAAAAAATTAAAAAAATATTTTTTGACATATATACATTTAATAAAATACGTGATTAAAAATAAAAGTATTACTTTAATACAATTTATAACGGCGCCCTTATGACAGTTCCCAAAGGATGGATACCCACATAATGATAATGTAATATTATTTCTTTATTTTTTGGAATTTACCAAATTAATTTTATTACATTTCTCTTATTAAAATTTTATCTTTAAAAGATTTTCTTAAAACTCTTAATTCATTTTTGTAAAAAATCTTTATATCAGAAATATTTCAGCTATAAAGTTTGTATTTAATCGTTAAACATATTTTTTTAAACAATTTTAAACTAACTTTTCACTTTGATTTTTTATTCTGATAAAATTTGAATTTTTAAATTAATAAAAAAATTCTTATTATAAATTTTAATTTAAAATCTTTATAAAGCTAAAATTATCTAATATTTATAAGACATATTTTAAACATTAAAATTCAAAACTTTATGTGAGTTCAAATCCTGAAAAGATTATTGTCAAATTTTTGTATTTTATGTAAATTTAATATTGTATAAATTTAACAATAATTATAATTTTATTTTTTAAAATATTTTAATAATATAAATTTACTAAGAAATTTCATAATAATTTTTAAGTATTTAATTTTATAATATATATTTCGTGAGAATTTCGCGAATAACATGTAACAACTTTATTTATATTTATATAAAAACATTATTTATATTTATGTAACAACATTATTTATAGGGACATATTGGTTTGTAACGAATGGTAACGAACTGTAGAACTTCTCATCAATCATTACATTTCCTGTTCTTATTTCTCTATTTACTTTGTCATAGTACCATTTTTCAAGACAGATCAAAGTCGCTGGTTGAAAATCCTCATAGAACTTATTTGCAAATAAGTGTGGAACTTTAATTAAACGTTGAAGATCCTTGATTCCCCAAATACACAATTGTCTCACAATTTTTTTACTTTCACATGGATATACTCTAAAGTTTTTATACCTTGATAAGTGATAAAAATATATATTTTCAATCGGTGTTATCTCGTCTGGATCTCCGATAAAAGAACCAGGTATTTTCAGTTGAGGATTGTAGTTTAATGTTGAGAAAAAAGATTCATCTGGGATTTCTTGATTCTTAAGACTGTCCAAAATAATTTTCGATTTCGGTGATTGGAATACAAAGGCGATGAAAGCTCGATTGACGGTGATGTGGACAGATCCATAGAACCACACGATCTAGGAATAAGAGTTTCAATTAAGATGGGACTTAAAAATGTATTTTCTAAAGAATAAAAATAAATCTTTATTAAAAGTAAATTTTCTATCCAAAAAAAATAGAAGCACAAACAAAAATACGTTCATTAATCATTGTGAAAAAATAATTATACAACATGTTTTAAAATATTTTATAAATCGAATAAAATTAAAATATTTGTCTTTTTATGACTTTTATTTTAGGTTCTTGAAGAACACTTTGACTATTACATGTTGCTTACAAATGTTGATCTCGTGATCCTAATGGTTGATTTATTTGCTGAATATTCTGATTATTTGTCACGTTCTATTAAATTTTAAATGGTAGGTTTCAAATTCGTTTTAAAAAATTATTTTTAAATATCAAATATTGAGATACATTTCAACTCAGAATGATAACAGAAGGTTAAAGTTCAATACGTAATTGTAATTGTGGGACTACAAACTTTAGAGATAAAAATATTTTATTTATTTTGAAAATTATTCATATTAACTTTCAAAGTATTTTAAAATTTTTATTTACTACAACAAATACATACAATTGTCGGAAGACCATATACATTCGAGATACGTCACGCCATTTCTGCTAAGATCCCGAAGATGCAGTCCTAAAATGATTAAAGAAATTTGGATAAACAGAAAAATGCAAATAATTCGTGCAAGGAATTTGAAAATAAAAAAATTCTATATCTTCCGTTGAGAATAATTACTTCAAAATAAAATCTTATGAAGTTTCATGCAACTAAACCGTCAATATTGAGCAAAGATAATCTTTAAAATGAAATTCAATGTTGAAGGTAAAGAAACAAGCCAAAGTCAACAGGATTTTAAAATTAAAGACGAAAAAATGCTTGGTAGGATATTTTGCAGAGTTCAAGTTTGATACCTGATGTTAATGTTTGTTGTTTTTGGTCGATCCTGATATTAAAGAGCAACATGACTAAATCTTGTGAACGCGTATTCGATATTTTTGAAAAATAATTTTGTTAAAGCCTTTTTTAAGAAATCGATTATTGTCTGAATTTAACTTTCAATCATCCGCATTTTAATTTAATGACTAAGACTATATATATAATCATATATATAATATATAATATTTGTCTAAAAAGTGTGTTTTGTTTGTTTCTTTGTTTTTCGGTCACGTTTTTCAATGTGGAATTACGGACGAGCCAGAGTGAATCCATTTAATTTAATCCATTTAATCCTATCGTAGTCAATCTGGATAGGCCACTGTAGGGGGAAAATGCGGGTTCTCCCACACATTAACCCCCACCCAGGGGTAACCGTTGCCATGGCAACTATCGCGGTTAGCATTGCAACGGTTCCGGTTTACTTGGCAACGCTTCCGATTAGCTCTTAGGTACCAAGCAACGATTCCGATTACCTTAGCAATGGTTGATTCCGATCATCCTAGCAACAGTTCTGATTGGTCCCTGGTACCTTGGCAATGGTTCCGATCACCCTAGCAACGTTTCTGATTGGTTCCAGTTACCTTGGTAGCAGTTCCTTTCACATGACAACTAGTGATCGCAATTATCATCTTTTGACTATTGTCCTTCAAGAAGTAGGAACAAGACCAGATGAAAAATTGAGTGAACATAAAGAACAATATTTTTAATCAGATGATGGGTTAAAATTCAGAGATTTTATGGGTCATGAAATACCAGCAATGGAATTGTCTAATTAGCCCATGGCATTTATCGAAATATCTATACAAGGAAGAAAAGAAAGAGATGGAAAAAATTATCCAATATGGAAATTTTCAGAAATTCTTTGTATTTAATTGTTGATTCCAGTTGTATTGTTGTGTTAATAAATCTTGTAATAATTTAGTCTTGATTTTAGGTAAACTAGGTTAAAACATTTATTAAAATGGATTTAGAAACTCAAATGAAATATGTATTAGAGACACTGAAGCTGAATTTAGAAATGAATGGAGAAATATTGTACTTGTTAAAGTGTTGTACGTTAATAAATGTTTTACATGTTACTTTCGGAAATGATTATTTGATTAACCTTTAATTGAATTAAAACGTAACAAGATAATAAAGAACATTTATTTATTTACATATGTACAATATATACAATATATCATTCACAAGAAATAATGTCCGTGAGGTAATGTACTTATTCCATCTGTCAAAATATGTCGTTTATCGTCAAACCAGTCTAGGCTTTTCTTCCGCATCATTACTGTAGAGACTTGATGTTCTCTTGATTGGATCCTTCGCATTTCAGAAATTATATTTATTTGTTCCTGCAGCACTCTCATATAATCATGGAATCCGATTTGGTTTGCTAACGTTATCCGTTGAACTCCCTTGGCCCTCTTTTGGATCTTACCATCCACATCAATGACCTACATCTTATACAGTAGTACCACGAATTTAGGTATGATTTGTCCATTGACTTCATCCTTAACCTCCCAAGGACCTTTTTATTTGATGTTGAATAATTTGGATGGTCCTTTGGATAGTCTGATGTATCCATATGTTGAGCCATTTGAAAAAACTCCGCAAACAAATCTTCTGTATGAATATGATAGACAAAGCTATCAGTATCCATATACATTAGCTGTAAATCCTGTAATTAGGGGACCATGATTTTATAGAGGAAGTCATACATCAAGGTCTTGGATAGATCCGGTTTTGACATCCCCACATATATATGTTTATTGAACTCCAGGGATGTCTTCAGCATATTTATGCGATCAAGGTTTTCAGTGTATATAATACTACTGTGGAAGTTTGATTTGGCAATGAGTGTCTTTGCCCGCTTCCAATTACTTACCATTTCGATGTTGATTCTATTGCGAATATTCTCCACCGTTTTATCAAAAACGCTGTTATTATACTGTTTAAACTGATCTTTCACAAAGTCGTTCTTGGCATTGGTCCTCAGACTTGTGTTAAATTCAATATATGGCTTAAGCCTTTTTGATTGACTGAACTGGAGAGCCCGATGGATTTTTGTGACTTTGATACCATGTTGGGGATAAATGTAGTGAACTACATAATTTTATCGATTTTCCAAGTGACAAAACAGCTTCTTATGTTTTTATTAGGAGTACATTTGTACAGGCTTAATGTACAGGCAGAAAAGGCAGCTGCTCATGTCTTGAATGGATGGATTTGGATATTCAATATCGACTTCCAATATGTAACCTACATCTCCATTTGGATCCGGTTTTTCTCTTGTGATGTCTTCTGGTTGATCCACCAATTTGAAGTTGTCATAGAACAATGGAGCACTCATTGCCCATCCATACAGATTGTTGGCATCCAAGTATGTTATATATGATGATGCCGTGGATGAATCATAATTTTCCATATACTTGTTGTTTGCCTCACTGTACCAATGACTAGACTGACAGATTCCACCCCGGATTCCTTTTTCCAGCATGATGATCATGTCATTATCTTTCATGATTTGAAGCCTTATGCCGTATATTTCAACATTGCTGCCAAACTCATACCTGGTGATGTAAAAAAATGAGATGGATCCAACTTTTGGCTCTTAATTATCACATAACGAAAGCTCTCAAAGACATCCGTAAGAAGCAACACATCTGTTATGAGATATACATCACTATATTCCCAAAATGTTTGATATTTGAAAGCTTGCCAGACATTTTGTGCATGTCGATAATCAGCATCACTAATGTCGGCGTCATTAAGCTTGTTGTAAAAGGCCTCTTTTGCTGGTAATGCTGTTTCATCCAGCGATTTCCATGATGTTATGTAGTCATAGGGGAATACTCCTTTCCTTTTGACAAAATCAAATGTATTTGGGAAGAACTTTTTAGTTTCCTTCAGTTCATCTGCTGGAAGGTTCTTGACAAAGCTGTCCAGCAATGATGACATGAACCTGAAACTATCGATGCATCAAAGTTTAATTCTTCCCACCTGCATGGTTAATGTGATGTATTTTTCCTCGCTGTTTGGAATAACATCTATATTCCATTAGATTTTCACCAGTTCTCTTACTATGAAATGGGAGTCATATCTACTAAGATTGTGGAATACAACATGAATATTTGTACATGTTTTGCAGCGCAAATTGCAGTTATTGCACGCTGCTCATCGATATTTTCCAGTGAAATGACTATGGTCTTTGACTTTGTAATTGTCCTTTGTGAATAGTTTTTCGCACAAGTAACATTGTGTTGCCTTGCTCCATTCACATTTTCTTGCCATTTCATTATCATGTTGAACTTGTGTGTGATGGAACATATCTTCAATTCTGTGAGCATAAATCTCCATACATTTCATAAAATGTTGTACTGTATCTGGACATCTGTATAGGAATGGCTCATTATCAATACACAATGCATACACATAGTATGATGATAGCTCATGATACTGGTATGCTATCGTGCTGCTATGTTGTGGATCCGTATTGCACGTTTGGACTGGGCTTAGAATAGCTTCAAAGTATCAATATATGATAATGGGAACTTTCTGCATCCTTTCATATTCTTTAAATTCAATGTAATCTTCCTTGACAAATTCCTCTCTGTTGCAATGATTGGTATTGCAATAGATCTTGTGTTCCTCCAAATTGATTACAGCTTCAGCACCATTGAAATGTATAAAGCATCATCTACAAATCTCAACCGTACCTTTATGTTTTGATATTTGGGATCCTAATAGACGTCCAAAGTCCTTGATCCAGATAAAGTGTTTCTTTTCTCCATCATCTAGCAATAGCAAATCCCTATGGTCATCCAATTCGCTTTTACATTCAAGTATGGGATATAATTTTTGATGATTCAATCTAAATATGTTGATTGATACATTGCTGATGCTTCCACATTTAGTGACTTCATCGAAGCTTGGTGGGAATTTTAAGCAGTTGAAGTCATACGTGTGCAGTAGATTCTATGTTGATCCTCCATGAATTTTGATAGTATAGCATACTTGAAGCATGTGTTGTCATTATTACGAACATTGATGCATGCCTTTTTCTTGAATATCCATTCAGGAAGTAGTATTTAGAAGCTGACTCTCATCTGGGAGTATTTATGTACATAGATAAGTAATTGGTTTACTGATGCAAGACTCCAACCGCTCTTCTTCTCCTTGCTCTCATCAGCTTCCTTTATTATCTTGGCATGTTCTTCATTGAGCCACTCTAAAATATCATCGGATCCTAACATTGGTCTATTTTTGATCTTTAAGGCTCTACGTGAAAGTTTTTTATCGAGATTGATATATGTAGCTTCTAATTTGAAGTTGACTTTGATAGCATTGAAATCAACCATGTAGTCTTGTAGAATCTCCATGGTTTCCTTCTTGGAATATTCCAGAAACTCATAAAGACATGTAACCTGCCTGCCTAGGCTGCCTAGACTACCCTGCGGAGCTATGATAACATATTGACTTATCTTCTTATTCAATGAAGCTATATGAATTGATCTCTGTCTTGAACTTTTTGATGGAACATTTACTGTCTGGACTGCAGCATTTACATGTTTTAACGGAACCTTTTTTATGATTTGGAACATTTGAAAGATTTGGTGCTGCGAAAACTGGATACACTGATGATGTAAATATAGTCTTCTTGAATTTCACTGTTAATGTGCACAAGTGCTCCTTATGACAATCATAAAATTGATGATAGTCACCACTACTTGTATTTTAGCATACTGGACATATATAACATTGACATCTATTGAACACATATCCATAGTAACACTGCATTATATCATGACAATTTTACGGATTGTGAACATTTGCCACACAGCATGTGTATAATGAACATTGCGGAATTTTTGTTTGTATTTTATCTTGAATTATCTTCAACATATTTTCTTTAAATATATTCTTTTGAAGAGAAACTGTACTTTTAGTATTGGAATAAATTAGATTTCTAAAAAAAATATTTATTTAAGGTGCGAAAAATATCTCACCATTTTCTTAACAAGATTTTGAAATAATGACAAATGTCTGATTAGAAAATTGATATATTGATTAAAATCAAATTTGAAATTCAAATTTCGTTGACATAATGAATGCAAGTCGCTGATATGATGAGTGCATAGCAAATGCATGTTGTTATGTTTGTTGTCTAGAATACCCATGCATATTTTAGGTATTCAATAGGTTTTTATTTATAATATTAAATGGTTATGTTTCATGGTTACCAAAATCAAACTAATCGTTCAACGATCTGCGTAGCAAGGCTGCCGCGCTTCATCTTTGGAGTTACTAAATTCGCTCGGAGACAAATTATATCGTCACTAACCTTAAACGAGCAAAGGCGCTCAAAAGTCCGCCGCAACTATATATTGTATAGCTCCCAATCGTCAATTGTGGTCCTTAAGAGGACCGTATTTCTTTCGCAATTATTAGAAGCACTTGAGGAACTACCGATTAAATAATTTGCTTGAAACAATTTCCCAAGATTCAAATCCAGTACGTAATCAAGAGTGGTACTATTCAATTCAACCATGACGCTGATCGGCACACACTTTCCATGAATTCCATAAGTAAAGTAAACATAAATTCTCTGTAATTGCAAATCACTGTCGTCTGCGTAAACACCAGTGGTCGGTTTGACACCGTGGTCGTTAGTGATTATTTTCCAAAACTTCGTTCCAATACTGTTTCCACAACTTTGAAATATTCTCATTAATTCATACCATTGATCATACATGTCTTCCCAAATTTTAGTAGGTGCAGAAATTTAGTCAATTTCTTTGATATGCAATCTCTGATCGGGAATTCTTACATGATTATCTTCAAATGTCTTTATAAAATAATCCACATTAAAAATATAGTCAAACGGCAAAGTTATCTGTTCTTTTGAATTAGACATTCAATTTCAGTTAATGAATATTTTTCTTTAATGAAAAGAAATCGATAACGTTAGTAGTAATTTTATTCGATATCAAAATCTAATACAAATTGATGCATTACAATAAATGCATAAATTTACCGTTTTCACTTAATTTTAACAATAATAATAATTATGAGGGGTTTATTTAAATTTACATCTCGCCAGAATAATAAGGTAAAAATATTTTAAATATTTTAAAAAATTAAAAAAGGATATAATAAAACAACTATTAAAAAAATCAAATACGTACTTAAAAATAAAATATGTTTTAATGTGTTTTTTAAAAATATTTCAAAAATTAAAAATGATATAATAAAAGAAAATCTTAAAAAATTAAATATCTATTTAAAAATAAAAAATATCTTTTTAATGTGTCTATTAAATATCTTAAAATTAAAAATGATAAGAAAACCATTAAATATTAAATATTTGTTTTATAAATAAAAAATATTTTTACAGTCATAACATAACATAACAGTCATATATTTTAATAGAAATTATGAAACAATTTTAAATAAATTTGAAAATAAATTTTTCGTTTTAATGGGAAAATTATAAAATAAATTTGCAAAATTTTAAGTAAATTTTGAAATAAATTTTTAGTTAAAATGTGAAGATTATAAATAAATTTGCAAAATTTTAGAAATTGAATCGAAAAATTTAATACATTAATTCGTGGTGGTAAAATTAAAAAATAGAAAAATTTGTTTAAATGTGTGAATTTTTGTGATAGTAATAAATTTTGGTGTTAAAAAAATGAATCCTGATATTGAGGTTGCAACCACTTCTCACATGGCGACTAAAGCTGCAATGGATATCTTCACGAGTCAACTGTTACCTGAAAAGTACAGGAAAGGCGATAATGTGGAGAAATTTATTGAAGAATGTGAAACATTGTTTAATTTTGCAGGAATAGCGAAGGCCAAACAAGAGACAATAGTCGTTTGTTTGTTGGACAGAGATCTGAAAGATCGATACAAAGCGGTAGATAAGACAATAGTAGGTTATAAAGACCGATTGAGAAAGGCATTCTCTCGAACTTCCTCACTATTCGAAGACCTGAATGAGGCATGCCGGTACAGGATGAAGGAAGATATACCGGAAGTATTTTTTGAGAAAGTAGAAAAGCTCGCAGCCAAGATCCTGAAACATGACGTGTCAAAAAACACCCTCACGGAAGCATTATTGTTACATTGTTGTGATGATGTTGACATAAAAAAGGAAGAAAGACTTAACAAAGTGAAAGGAATAGATGAGATAAAAGAAAAGATAAAGGCAGTACTTGACGTCAAAAGTGTGAAAGAAGACGTGAATGTAGTAAGATACCAGAGGATGCAAAATAGACGTCGGAGTTACAGAGAAGCAGTAACAGGAGACAGTAAATACGGACAAAATCAGACAGGGGTTGGTAGAAATACTACAGAATACGCTCACTGCATGAAAGCAGTCAAATGTAGAAATTGTGAAAAAGTAGGTCACGCAAGTGAAACGTGTAGACAAAGAAAGTCAATCAAGTTTTTCGGATGTAGAAAAGAAGGACACATGATAAGAAATTGTTCGGAAAGGAGACCAATAAAATGTTATGGTTGTGGACAACAGGGACACGTAAGAAGAAACTGTCCAAACATCGAATGCAAAAGATGTCAANATAAAGGGCACAGTGAAAGTGAATGTTATACAAACCTTAATTGTAGAAGAAGACAGCAAAATACAGGGGACATTAACTATCGAGGATCAGGCTACAATCAACAAAGAAATAGAGATATAGAAGATAGAAGACTAGGAGATAATCGGAGATTCGTGAATAACATTGAAGAAGAATATGAAGAATCGGTTACAGAAAGTGAACACCCAAAAGGCAACGCCTCGACAGAAGTGGAGCAGGTCGGGATAATAAATTAAAGGATACCAGTGACTCCCAAAGTATTGGTATTTGTAGTAGAAGTAATATATCAATAATTATAGACATAATGATATACGATGAAAGGAATGTTGAGATAAGCGAAGCAAGAGTAAATGATAAAGTACGGAAATTTATAAAGAAAGAAACTTTTGAGGACAAGCTTGGACGAAGTTTAGTGGGAACAATTGAAGAAAAGAACACAGAAGAAAATGTCAGGATTTTGTCAATATATGAATGGAAAGCAGAAAATATATCGTATGATAGAATACAAAGCCGACCTAGTATAAAGTTGATGATACAAGGTAACGTGGAGGATTGTTTATTAGACACAGGTGTAAGAGTAAATGTAATCCATAGAAAGATTTTTGAGAAACTAACGAACGCAAAATTAGAAAAGGCAGATATTAAATTAAATTGTGCGAACAGTAGTCAACTAGATTGTATGGGTAAAATTTCAGTGGAGGTGGAAATTAAAGGAAAACGGAGAAATATAACGTTCATTGTAGTAAATGACGTAAAAACAGACATAATAGGAGGAATAGATCTGTAGATGGCATTTGGAATCGAGTAACATTGGAAAAAGAAAGAAAATGGTGTGAACGAACAATTTTATCAAGTATGTAACTTAGAAGCCAAACAAACGAGGAAAGATTCAAAAGAGCCATGGAAATTATGAAAACAGGAATTGTTACCAAGGTAATCGAAACCACTCAGAACCGTTTCTAGGGTGATCGAAACCATGGCCAAGTTACCATGGACCAATCAGAACCGTTTCTAAGGTAATCGGAACCGTTTTTAAGGTAACGGAGACCGTTGCCATGGCAACGGGTACCCCTTGGGGGGGTCATGTGAGGGCGAACCTGCATTTTTCCCCTACTGCCCGTTTGAATATAATTTTGTAGGTACAGCGCTATCGCCGAAAAACGCCCAGAAGGTGATGAAATCGATCGAATACCGTACAAATGGTTAAATGGTTAATTTAACACCGATTTTGAATGACGATTATAAGGATTCCTACCAGGAAAATTTTTATAAAAATACCAATAAAATACTAATTTATTTGATAAATTATGATTTTCATCACTTATTTACTAATTATATTACTAAAAATCAATTTTGTAAAAAATATAAATTTTCATTATTAAAAAATAATATCAACAAGTAAAATGCAAAATTGCGTAGGAACCGGAATGAATCCATTTATGGACGTGGTCAATCTGGATAGCCCGCATCAATACAATTATGTCTGTAAAGTACCTTGACAGAAAGACGTTCGGAAGTTGATGAAATCGATTTAAAACGGTACAAGTCGTTAAATGGTTAAATTAACACCGGTTTCAAAAAGTTCCAGCATTGGTATAAGGTGGGGCCTATTTCGAATATTATCATGAATTTGATTTAATTAATTTAAATTATCTCCTAACGAATCTTTAGAAAAATTAGCAGGAGGCTGATATCGAAGTAAAAATCATGTAAATAATCATTTAATTTAAGTTAATTAAAATCATTTATTTAAAAATTATTAAATACAACTAAAAAATTACAATAAAGGATTATTTGAAACAAAATTTAAGAATTATTTAAAAATTATAAAATATTTACTGAAAAAAATTATGAAACAAAATTTTAATATTTTTTAAAAAATAAATAATTTATCAAATATTATTTGAAAAATAGCAGATTTAAATATTGTACATAAATGAGTGCCCAACACACGTTAAATTTTTTTTCATTAATCTATATTCTTAACTGGTGGGGACCCATAAACAAATACACGCAAAATAATAAATAAAATAAATAATTTTAAAATAATCAAAAATATAAAAGAAAAACTATAGGACCAAACCCCAAATAAAAGAAATATATATTTAGATTAAAATATAGAAAACAATACAAGCTTTTACAATACAATACAAGAAGAAGAATACAAAAGTAAGATTTAATTTATCATAAAATTGTTGACCATGCCTTGGAAGTATTCTGTGAAATACAAGGTCGGTCAAATAAGACTGAACCATTTAAAAAATTAATAACTTTTTTTCTTTTATTATTTTATTTTTTTTGTTTAATGAAATATAATAGATGAAATTTTTTTAGAACTAAGCATGGAATATAATATCGCGAAAATGGCCCCCTTTTTCTCTTACACCAAGAGAAGCTCCTTTTAGAGCATTTTCCATCACAACAATCAATGTTTCAGGCTGTAAACATCTTATTTCAACACAAATATTATCTTTTAGCTACTGAATTGTGGTGGGCTTATTCATGTTTACTCTCCCCCTCAAGTAATCACATAAGAATAAGTCAGGGGCTGTTAAAACAGATGAACGTGAAGGCCAAGCAAAATCTGAATTTTTTTAAATTATTCGTTCACTAAAAATTTTACGCAGCAAGTCCATTGTTTGTCTGGCTGTGTGCACAGTAACGTCATCCTGATGGAACCATATGTTTGGATTATCATCCACCACTAGGCATAAAATTTATCAATCATAGTCCTATAGATGGACTACGTTGATTGTTTCTGTCTGACCTTCATTATTTTCAAAAAAATACGGACCAATAACTTTGTCAGCCATTAAACCGCACAAGAAGGTGCACTTTAAAGGATGCATTTGACACTCGTGCATTTGCCCTTGGATTTTCAGTATCCCACAATCTGCAATTTTGCTTGTTTACATATGCATTCAGATGAAAATGAGCTTCATCGCTCATTATAAGATTGCTTAAAAAATTTCATTTTCTCTGGCCATTTGTACAAATATATTGGCATATTCCAAGCGCTCCTAAGGATTCTGCGAACAAAGTTGCTGTGCCAGCTAATATTTTAAACGGAAACATTTTTAAATCCACTGTTAAAATCCGTCGCAGCGATGTCCTTGAGATGTTCAACTGAGTGACAGGACGACGAATGGAAACTGAAGGATCCTCGACAACACTCTGTCTTACAGCTTTCATTGCTACATCAGTACTAACATTACGATGTAAACCTCTTCCTGGAAGGTCACTCACCAATCCTTGCTCCTAAAACCTTGTGACTAAGTTTCTAATCATGTTAGCAGAGGAAGCTGTTCGAACATTAAAATGTTGACAGTATTTTCTATTGGTTGCAATAATTGATTCTCCAGAAGAATAATAAAATTTAATTAATTTCACCTGTTGTTCAGCATTGTATGTAGTTATTATGAAATTCCACAAAATAATATTTAATCTCTAAAAGAAATAATAAAAAATAAAAAATAATAGTTATTAATTTCTTAAATGGTTCAGTCTTACTTGGCCCACCTTGTATTTGGTGTTGCACCCTATAGTTGTTATTTTTCATTATTTTATAATTATTTTTGGTGTATTTGTTGATGGGTCCTCACCAGTTTAAGAATATTGATTTATGGAAAAGAATTATTTTTTTATTAATTTCTTTCATTAAATATTTTATAATTTTTAAATAATTTTTAAGTTTTGTTTCGAAAAAATCCTTTATTTAAATGTTTTTAGTTATATTTAATAATTTTTAATAAATGATTTTAATTTATTTCTAGAACATTATTTTGAATTTTTTAATATTATATATATTCGTGTTGGAATTGTTTTTGTGTTATCGATTAGAATTTGTATAAATAAGACACAAAAAATATTGATACAAAATGAATAAATTTTTATTGGATGTCAAACAGACAGAGGCCAAACAGTGGTGGCAAAACGGCGGAGGCCAAATGTGATGTACAGAAAAAATTTTAGTAATAAATTATAATCGGAATAATATAATAAATTATAATAATTACAATTATTAGGTTGATGCAAAAGAAATGTCGTTTTTAATGTATTTAATATTCATTGTTTGAAATATNTAGAAAATCATTAATAAATAGATTCATATTTAAATTTACTTTAAAGCTTAAACTTTACACTATATTTTGATACCAAGTATGTCATTATTGTTTTTAATTTAAGGTGTATTTATTTCATTTTAGAAATGTTAGAAAAGAAGGAAATGAGATCAATTTTATTCTAGGTCGAAAAGCGACAGAAACGGCTCGGAATTTTAACAATGTATTTGGACAACATACCAATAATTTACGAACAGTACAACGTTGGTTTTCTAAGTTTCATAGTGGAAACGAGAGCCTTGAAAATGAAGAACACGGTAGTCGACCATCACAAGTTGACGACGACCATTTGAAGAAGTTAATCAATTATGGTGTTAAAAAAATGAACTCGAATATCGACGTTGCAACCACCTCTCACACAAATAATTAACTGTTTTTATATATAATAAATTATTTCTTTTTTTAAATAACATTAGAATACCAAAATCAAAATGTGCATCAAACACCTGATATCAATTTTTTGACACTAAATGAAGAAGTCAAGAAGAAATGTAACGAATACGAAAACAAATTTGAAAAGACGGCGAAAAGGTTTAAAGATCTAATTATCTTGGGAAAAGAGTTGGGCCACAAGGATGAAGTGACAAATCTGTTTGAAGAAAAGGAACAGATTGAGAAAATTTGAAGCAGAGACCGAAAGGAAATTGAACTCAGCTGCAGCTTTAGAAATCAAGAATCACGTCAAGCATACGTCAATCAGTTCGATGGAAACATTCACGTTTAAACGGTTGCAGTTGCTCTGGTTTTCTGGAAATGTGATAGAATATGCAAAATGGAGACAGATCTTTGATGAATCTGTCGACAAAATGAAAATCCGGATATTGACAAGCGCTTGGAAGGAAAAATGGAGAATTACCGATTATTTCATAGAAAATAGGAAACTTTCAAGAATAAATAAGTCATAAAAGCGTCAAAAATAGAACAAAATAATCGGGATGCCCACGGACAAAAGAAAGAACACTGTTTATCAACGCTTACTGAAGCTGATTGGAATCGGATCTCGTTGATGACAGTTGGCATATGTGTGTCCAATGGTAGTAAAACTAGGCAAGTCAATTTTCTCCTAGACGACGCAAGCACAGAGACATTTGGGAGGCTGATTTCTCTGGCTGATGAATTGGAACTTCGCGGACAATAGGAGGAAATTAAAGTGCAAGTATTGGAAGGCACAGGTAAAGAGTTATAACATGAATATCAATTAAGATGACATAACATTTGCATTGAACAATCGATCGGCAATCATCTTTTGTTGATGGGTATTTTGGCTAAGTAATTTGATCAAATTTGCACTCGATGACTTCTCGAAATTGTTAATGCAAACAGGTTCGATAAATTGATAGACTCAAAGCGCGTTCAATTGTTTCGTATTTCAATCTCGATTTCTTTTTCTGTTCACCCACAGTTTTGCTAGAAAAAGACTTTCAGTGTCATCTGGACTTTCAACGATCGCGGACATTAGGCCCAATTTCTTTGAGGAGATATACACCTTGTCACATGATTGTTGGTTTGATTTCCCTTTTACAATCAAACAACATTTGTAAAGATTTTGCCATAGAGATGATCCAAATTTTGAATGTAGTAAAAGGTTATACCAATTGTGTGAGTTCCCTTAACACTTGTAAAATAAACGCACTTAGAAAATTTACAAAAAAAATTAATTAAGTCATAAATTAAAAACTATTGTTGGAATGTAAGCTATTAAGGACCGCTGTTTTGCTGTTTGTTCTCGATTGATGAACTTTAAAATCGAAACGTCTTTGCTGAGTAAGAGGAAATCAAATATCACAAAATGTTTGATTGTAATTCAAGTTAAATCCATCCATAACAGGATGTTTGGACTATTATACATCTCTAAATGTCCCATTAAATTCCAGTCGACGACAGTTTGGTTCAACGACGCTTATTCAAAACTCATTCTGGCTCTCGAAGACCATCAAATGCTATGGCGCCTTCCCTTCCTAATCAGAGTTTATCAAGAAGAGAAAGTTCGAAAAATAACTGACAGTTATTCCTATTTCAAGACGATCCAGCTTTAACGCGCTAAGTGATGAATATGTTTCATTCGTGAATTGGTTTACTCAATCGGTTTCTTTTTTTAAGTGAAATTCAAAGAAAATTACAAGAAAATCATTTAATTTGTTTATAAATGTCAGAGAAAAACGTGACATAAATTTTATTATCGGATTTATCAAATGTGAATTTGATTATTTTAGTTTAAAAATATGCCGATGGAGTGCAATTGTAATTTATTTTGTAATTTTGCGGAAAATTATTAATGAATGTCGATTGTTTAAATCGTTCAAGGATAAAATATTAATAATAAAATTTTGGCGCGAATGTGTTTGTTTTTCTCGTTGGAGATTTACATTTTTTAATAACAACATTTTATCGACGATATTTGAATTAACGAAAATTAAAGGTTATTTAAAATTTTCAAATAAATTATGCGGAAAAGTTTCTCAACCTTCGAAGAAGTTATTTTGTTTTGTGGGATTGAATCGAATGGATCATCTTTTTTACAAAAACAACCGACAAATTTGGTCGTCGATAATTTACGGGAATTGCTTTCCAAAGGAAATATTTGTTCATATGACAGATTAAAAGAACTGATTTTCATCATTAAAATTCTGATCGAGAAAGTGTGCGAATTATCGCAAAATAATGTTGATAGTGATAACCAATACGCTATTCTCTGTCTCAATCAATTCAAATGGAACATTTATAACAAAAATATGAACGAAATTGCCTTGAAAAATGATCGGATAACGATAATGATGAGACCATTGGACGAGAGTCGTTGGGGCACACCAGACACTGGTGAGATAGTGAATTTTAGCCCCCCGCGTCCAGCAGTCCACCCTCCAGCGCCAACCCGCCGCGGCCACAATGCTGCGCTCGCTCTCGCATCGCCACACAATATTTATTTGTCATTATCTTGTAAATATTCAAGATAACTAACACCATGTACTTCACAACCGTCTCGTCTCAACGACAATTAATGGTAGCATTGTGGGACCTTGCGTTATTATGGAGGCGCAGTATGACATCCATCATCCTTCGTCATTTTTGAGTATGGCAAAATTCAGAAGATCCAAAATGGAATTTAATTTAACTGCGTCACTGTTTCTTCGTATAAATGACAATCCAAAAATATGGTGACTAAATGTTTTCTCAGTGTCAGGGTGTGCCAACGTTGTGTGTTTGGGCTCTCATTAAGACTGCAGTGGTTTTTCTTGAAGACACTACCCTGGTCCTTCCAGTAAAATTACAAGATTGTAACAATATAAAATTCGTTAACCGTTGAATCTGACTCATGCAATTCGCCACAAAGGGCTCCAAAGATCTCGCAGGTTTATTCAACCTGTACAATACATCTTTGTTATCAGTCCAAAAGTTCTCCTTTTTTATTTCGATTTTTAAGCTTTTACAACTCTAAATATTATTTTAGCACCCTCTAGGCGACTATTAATTCTAATCGCGATATACTAAACACGTTTATTGGTGCTACTGTGACTTCACCATTACTAGCGTTACTATTATTTTCCCAGTCACTTTATTTCTTAAATAAACCACGGTTTCATAAGCATGCTCAATACCATCTATCAGCATATGTAGTTCACATTGGTTTCTCCTTTTCCTTTCAACAAGCATCTCTCCAAATGAAGACTACTCAACTATGTGTACTCCAACGACCATTGCCGTTCATCGTTTTGTACTCTCTCCAGGATTTGTTCATCCCAATCAACTTCGACTATACACATCTGTCAAATGAAGAATTTGGCTCTAAAAACGAAGGTATATATGAAGCCTAGTAGATCAAACTTTCTTGAATGGCACTACAAAAGTTTCTTTGGTGACATTTATATTTTCAATAATTTTTAAGTTATCCCAAATTGATCTTCCTCAGCATTCCTGAATTATATCATTTTATAGTTTTGGACGCTGATTACACAAATCTTTCAAGCTTCTCTCTTTTACAATAATAATTTACAATATTCAAATTTTTATTATTATTACGATACATTAATGATAAAAGTCTTAATGTTTATTTCTATTTACGAAAACTGTTTATTTGTTAAATCTTTAATTTGCAGAATTTCAAACTGACTTTAAAATTTAAAATTATCTGTTTTTTTTATTTTTTAGAATAACTTTTAAAATTAGTACAAACATAGTTATCCTTGTCTTTATATATTTCTTTTAAATCAATTATTTAAAAATCCATTATTTCCGAATTAATTTCATTTTAAGTTTTTGCTCTACAATTTAAATTTGATTATTTTCGAAAATAACTTTTTTAAATTAATTGAGATATATATATATATATATATATATATATGTGTATATATATACTTAAAATTGC
>MQRK01254783.1:8702-20928 GCA_001938485.1 Girardia tigrina
AACAAAAATAATTTGGTCATTTCGTTTCCGTGGGACATAACAAATATGAAAAACTATACATATAACTACTTTAGCCTTCTTGGACATCTTTCTCGTACGTTTTTTATCAATATTAATTACGGAGCATGTCCCAATGATCATGGTATTTTTGCGGTTGTACAATCTTCCGATATTTGTACGTACGGCCAACAATGGAATAATGGGACGTTATTCGTATTACCGCAAATATTATTCGTAAATAGTACGAATGTACTAAGTGATCCTTGGCCAACATTTGTGGTACCCCTGAAATATCTGGAGATATTCGGAGAATATGACGCAAACGTTAACATTTACCATATTTAGATTACTGATTATTCCTGCACAAAACATTTATATTTAGTGTTTATTATTACTTTTATTACTGAAATAACCTATATAAATTTTGTCAACAATGTTAAATTGTTTATAAGTCTGCTAAGAAAGTTTTTAGTAATAGAAATAAATTCCTCTGAAAGTTTTTAAAGAGTTTTTATAGTTTAGTGAACATGCTTAAATGTTCAAAGTGATTCCTCAAATTATATTAAAATATTTTAATTATTAGTTTTTGTTGTCTTCTGTTTCTTCTAAGTTTTTTTCTTTTTGTCCCTTTTTTTGAATAAAAAATTAAAAAAAATTAAAATTTTGAATATTGATTTTTTAGAAGTTTTTTCTTGTTAATTTTTTTTAATTAAAGTAAATAAAAAAGCCTTAAATTGAGTAATATTGCGTAACAGTCTACCGCTATATAAAAAAAACTTAAATCTGAAATTTCAATTAATCAACTGAAGATGCCAATATGGCGAAACTAGTATTGAAAAACAAATTTTTGGAGAAATGGCTATTTTTTGTTATATATATATATATAATTATATACAATGTTTATTTTAACCTTTTTTTAATAAATAATTTTTTATCTTTTTTGATTTGAATGAAAATTTTAATTCATTCCGAAACTATTTTAATATATTAATTTAATATTTAAATTTTTAAAATTAATAATTTTTTTTAATGTTTTTCATTTATTGAAAAAAATAGTATGAACTTAGAAATATATCGATCAAGAAAAGTGTCGAATAGTGAAGGCGCTTGTGATATTAATAAATGTTTAAAAATTCATATTGATGTTGTTAATAGTTACTTTCTTAATAAATGGTATTGAGGAATCGTTTCCGTTATAATTTCGGAAAATTTACAAACTCAGAGCTGGAATTTGTGATCTTATTTGAAATAATTTCTTTAGATATAATGTTAATATAATTGTAAATAATAATTTAGACTTATGATTTTTAAAATTATGAATTATCCATGACTATACCAAAAATCGATATGGTCATACATAATTAAAAATTTCTTTTTTTATATTAAAAATAATATTACATTAAAATATGCTTTCTTCTCTCCAAAACCACTCGACAGGAGTGGTCACTTAAAGTATATCTTCTCTGCAGGACTGCAACGGAGAGGAAAAAGCATAATACAAATATAAAATAATAATAATTAAATGATTATAATAATTTAAATAATATTAAAACTAATTTATACAGTTAGTGTTAATCATTTTTTTGAAAACGTTGTAAAATAATAAAATTTGAATTTGATGACGGAATTCACTTATGGTACTTATTCTGAGGATGTTTCAAGAACTTCGATCAAGCATATTTCCTGATCATTTATTTATAATATTTTAGTAGCGCTTAAATCGTTTTCAGTAATAAAAACTAATAAAAACTAAAGTCATGATCTTAAATTTTTATTTATAATATCACACATAAATCTAAACAAATATATTTAAACAGAAATACATTATTTTGATGATAAAATTATTAATTTTGTGAAATAATATTAATTTTGTGTATTAGGAAAGAACGAATAAGTTCAAATTAAAATGTATTTTGTTGGTATGCGATTGAGTAGATAGCATTGAGTGTGAGAAGTTTCATTTCAAAGATTATCTTTCAGTTGACTGTCAATTGTTATCTTCATAATATGCATCCATTACCTTGCATAGTACGGAAGGATATTATAAACATACTGTTTTCTCAAATGAGAATTGATTGCTGCCAATGGTTGGTTTGAGAGAACGAAATTGATCCCGTTAAATGTATTTTTACTTAATTTTTGTGGAAAATGAAACAAATTCAATTTATTTCACTGATCTAATAGTAAAATGTTTTTTAATTATTATTTCTTCGCGTATAATGTGAGTTTAATTCAATTAGTGGCCTGGTGATGAGATCATTATCTCAAAACGCGTTTCTTCTTTTTAAAAATTATATGTAAAATTAAATAGAATTAGTTTCAGATTATAAGAATTAAAATATTAAAAATACAGTGTAAAACACTTAAGACGAAATACCGGTTACGACGAAATATTCGAATGTGCCAGCTTTGAGATTGACGTTTGCCTAAAAAATTTTCGTTTAAGACGAAATGTTTAAGATGAAATACCACTTAGTACGAAATAAAATGCTTGTCCCACAAAACAGTAAAACCGTTTAAGACGAATTCTAGAATTTTTTACGATAAATCAATGAAGAACTATACATTCATAATATGCAATGCACACTCGATTTTCTCTCCCAAAATAAATAAGATATCTGAGACAAGTTCCAGAAATGACACTCATTTTTAATTTCTTTTAAATGCGCTGGAAATAGTCTGTAATGTTTGTTTGGATAGAATTTTGGATCACTGATTTCTGTGAATAGTTCTCAATCACACCCAGAGCATGTAGCGCAGCAGTGATATCGCCATCTTGGCACTGTAGGAAGATGCAAATTCCATTCAGCTGGTTGATGACATCTTTCGCAGAAGGCGATACAGGCTCAGGGGAATCATCTTCAGAATCCGATTTATCGTCTTCTTTCTTTTGATGCACCTTAGTAGCAATTTCAGAATCGCTTAGCAATCCTGTTACTCATACGGCATTATCTGTATGAAGGTAAACTTCTGGGTCAACAGCGTTTGGGATGTTCATGAAATGGCGGAGACGGTCGAATATATTATCCATTGAAGAGTCATCCACTTGGTTATGAGAGTTGTCCACTAGTGGGTCATTCTTGACGATTCCTGAGTGACGCAAACAATTGGAGATGGTTTCTTCAGTGACGTCATTCTAAGCCTCGCTCAACATGTCCATGGCTTCACGCAAATTTATCTCAGGAAGCATTCCACTCTCATATACTGCTAGAGTTTGATTGAGCAAGCGTGATCGATATCGTTGCTTGGTTGCCTGTAAAATACCTTGGTCACAAGGCTGAATCACAGCAGTTATGTTTGGCGGTAGATACTGCACCTTGACATTTGTCAGGACATGCTGATTTTTATGTGCGGGGCAATTGTCAATCAGCAAGAGGATATGTCGACCTAGATTGTACATTCTCTTATCCACTTTTCGTATCCATTCTTCCCAGAGGTCACCCGTCAACCATGCTTTCTTGTTTGCTCTATAGTGGACTAGGATATACTTTATGCCATGGAAACACCTGGTATTTTTCGCTTTTCCTAGTGCAAGTGGTTTCAGCTTACTTGTCGCCGTCATGTTGGTTGCAAGGAGAACCGTTATTCTGTCTTTGGTTTGCTTTCCACCAGTGCAAGATTTTCCTTTAAAATCAAGTGTTTGATCAGGAAGCATGCGCCAGAACAAGCCACTTTCGTCAGCATTAAAAATGTCCTTCTCCTCATAGGGTGATATTAACTGAGGCAGGACTGTCAATCACCAGTTATCAAACGTTTCAGTATCGACATCAGCGGCTTCGCCACATACAGCTCGCAGACGATTTCCATGTCGATCCTTCCAACGACCAAGCCATCCAATACTTGGGTTGAAGTCTGGAACGCCCAGCTCAATGGATAAAGCTTTTGCTTTCTCCATTAACAGAGGGCCATCGACTGCAAGTGACTGGGATCTCACTTGCGTAAACCAATAAAGAAGGGCTTCATCCACGTCCATATGCGTTGATGTGCGCTGTCGTTTACATGATCCCCTTTGTCCGTTCTCTGTATCCTCGCAGATTGCAGCATTATTCTTTATTATGGTAGAGAGTGTGCTGAGCGGAATTCTGAATTCAAAAGCTATTTCCATCTTCTTTCTTCCTTTATTCACCACTGCCAAGATCTTTACTTCTTTTTAAGAGATATTGCTTGTTTCTTATAGTGTAGAAGATCTTCTACTCTTCATTTCCTTGCTCTTATCTGCTTCCTTTATTATCTTGACATGTTCTTCATTGAGCCAGTTCATAATATCATCGGATTCCAATATTGGTCTATTTTTGGTCTTGAAGGCTCTATGTGATAATTCATCATCAACATTGGTGAATGCTGCCTCCAATTTAAGGTTGACTTTAATAGCCTTGAAATCAGTCATGTTGTCTTGTAGAATCTCCATGGTTTCCTTCTTGGAATATTCCAGAAACTCATGGAAACTTTTAACTTTACTGCCTAGGCTGTCTAGGTTAGCCTGGGGAGCCTTGATAACATATTGACGTACCTTCTTATTCAATGAAGCCTTATGAATTGGTCTCTGTCTTGAGCTTTTTGATGGAATATTTGTGATATTTGTATCATCCACACGTTTTGATGTACTATTTGAAGCCTTGGCTGTCTTGACTGCCTTGCCTGTATTTGAAACAGGTATCTACATTGAAAAATTTGTAACATTTACATGTTTTAAAGAAACTTTTACCTTATTTGAACCATTTTTCTCAATTGAAACATTCCTCTCAATTGCTGATGATTGGAAAATAGTCTTCTTAGACTTGTTTGAATAGACACACAAATGGTTCTTGTGGTTATCATAAAATTGATGATAGTCACCATTACTTGCATTTTGACACACTGGACAAATGTAATACTCACATCTGTTGAAAGCATAAAGATAGTAACGCTGCATTGTTTTCAGTAATAAAAACTAATAAAAACTAAAGTCATGATCTTAAATTTTTATTTATAATATCACACATAAATCTTCTTATCATGACAATTTTGCGGACTATGAAAATTTGCCATACAACATCTGTATAAAGGACATTGTTGAATTATCGTAGGAATTTTCTCTTGAATCATCCTCGACATATTTTCTTTGAATATATTTTTTTTCGATTTGGTGAATGGAACTAGATGTTGTTTATGGTCATTGTAAAATTCTTCAAAAGCAGTTCTAAACACTGCCTCACATGTTGAACATATAAAATATTCTTGTGAAGAGAAATTGTATTTGTAGTATTGGTATAAATTTGAATTCTATAAAAAAATTAATTTATTTACAGAGCGAAACAACTTACCATTTTGTAAACAAGATTTTGAAATTATGTCCATGGTCTTATTAGGAAATTGATATATTGATTAAAATTTAAATTTGAAATTCAAATTCAAATTTAAATTGTAATCAATATTTTAAATTTCTAATCAGACATCTATCATTATTTCAATATCCGGTTAAGAAAATGGTGAGTTTTTTTTTCGCTCCATACATCAATCATTTTTTCTTAATATTTCAAGACGTTGTATCAAAATCAAACTGCTGCTGAAATAAAGTGGAACATTGATAATGAAAGATTTAAAAAGGCTAACCAAGTTGCTGAAGAGATAAATGCTGCTCAAACAAAACATTCACTAAAAAAGACAATGCGAATAGAGAAGACTTCACAAATAAATCCTTCAACATGGTGTTTAACATCATCAACAAACTATACGGGATACCAGATACAGTTTTTGAAATGTTCAAAATTAATTGAATTGACTGATCCGGTACATATTAGAAAGAGCAAATTCAACTTCCATGTAAAGGATATAAGTGATCGTGATTATGATATTCTAAATATAAACCTACAAGAAGTAGGAACAAGATCAGATGGGAAGGTGAGTCAGCTTAGAGAACAATATTTTCGATCAGATGATGGATTAAAATTTAGAGATTTTAGGGGTCATGACATATCAGCAATAGGCTTGTCTAATTATTCCAGAGCATTTATCAAAATATGCTTACAAGGAAGAAAAGAAAAAGATGGTAAAAATTATCCAATATGAAAATTATCAGAAATTCGTTGTATTTAATTGTTGATACAAGTTGTATTGTTGTGTTAATAAATCTTGTAATAATTTAGTCTTGATTTTATATAAAATAAGTTAATACATTTGTTAAAATTGATATAGTAACATAAATGAAATATGTATTAGAGATTGTTAGAAGACTTCGAGATTGTCATAAAATTTATTTAAAAGACAATAAAATGAGGAATATCATCAGTATATATATTGATTAATGCCGTCATCAATCTGGGTCAAACATACACTCATTCATTTCNCCATACACACTATTTCGGTCGTGACCTATTACACAACAATACAAAGATCACACCTCAAACATTCCATACATAAATTACACAACATACAATTATTAGTTTCGATAATAATTCTCCTCACAGAGATAAAAAAGCTGAATTTAGAAATGAATGGAGAATTGTTGCATTTGTGTATAGATTAACTTCTTTGTTATATATAATATGGCTATATACTATAAAATGTTAACTATGCAATACGTTAACACAACGAATACAATACGTTGACATGATGGATGCATGACGATATTTCCTTGGATACAGCCATATTTTGAATGGTTGATATGATAACATAGTATAATATCATTGTTAGAATCTGTGGGGACACCACTCGGAGAACAAATATCCATCACTAAATTATATTTAATAATCACAATTAATTATTTGATATTGAAAAATTGATGGATTGAGTTGATTTTCTGATAATTTTCTGATTTCTGAATTTCCACTCTGATTTTCAAATCCCGGACAATTTCTGCTACTTATTAAAACAATTTGTTTTTTTTTTACTTTACATTAAACTTATTTTTAATAAATTTATTTAATTATTTCTTAAAAAAATTGAGAAACTAAATTACTAAAGTTTTATTTTTTTGTTAAACCGGTATTTTAAAAAATTATATTTAATTAACTAAGTTAACTTAATTTCGATTGTCTATTTCAAAAATTTTCCGTTTACTATTAATTCCTAACAATCATAATATAATACATTTATATTATATATTATTTTGCATACATAATGTGCATATGTTCGAAAAAGCACTATGTATTGATTTTTTCAAGAATCTAAGATCATATTCCGACTATTTACCTATGGGTTACTATACATTTATTCAGACAGATTTTCGATATTTTGCTTGCTTCATCTTTTATACCCTATGGGCATTCTACACCACTTTACACTATATTATATTAAAACATGAATATATTGCACTTTGTACAATTGTGAACTAATTAATTTTGTACACTTGTACTAAACTTAATCAGGCTGCCTAGGCTGCATATATGCAGTATTGATTAGCACATGTGTAGCCTAGGCAGTATTGATTTTTGTACTTTTTTGTGTAATTTTGGCGGTTTTTACATGTTTTCCGTGATTTTTAAGGTGTTTTCATGGATTTTCATGATTTTTAAGGACATTATGATGGTTTCTAAGGTGTTTTCGACTGTTTGTATATATATAATATTAAAATGTTATGTATCATGGTTACGGTAACCATGGTACTTGTGATTATATTTGTGTACATTAAATGATTATATAGATTGTATTGAGGTATTGTTTGATGGTAAACAACATACATATATCACAAGGGTTTCAGATATATACGAAAAAATTAATTTTTGAGCACTTTTTTTGAGAATTTAAAAAATGTTCGAAAAAATCGATTTATCAGCACTTTTTCGAAAATGTTGACATAGAATCTGATTTTACATATGTGAGTTACTATTCAAGTGCATGAGCACTTTTTTGATATTCTGATTCCTTGTACCTATAAAATCGATGTGCACTTTGTGTAAATTTACACATTATGCTAATTTTAGAGAAAAGTAATCAATATATGAAATTTCGAATTGCACATTCAAATAGAAAATCAAAATTTGCATCAAACACATGATATCGATTTTTGACACTTGTACTTTTAAAAAATTTTATGTATTGATTTTTACACTTTTGTACATGTGCAACTTAAGATGCACTGTGCTAGCACATTAGAAATGTGCGTCAAAATGTGCACAATTGATTAGCACTTTAAAAATATCAATTAGCACATTTGGGCACTGTGTAGTGATCAATTAGCACTTTCTTCGACGGTCCTTAGTTACGGTGTGACGGTTGCTATGGATTCGTTGACCGTTACCATGATTACAACCGCCTTGGATCACTGTATCCGTTGTTAATGAAAAACGTCCCTTGATTACCGTTGCTATGGTTACCGTCACCAAGTGAACGGGAACCGTTGCTACCTAGGCTATGGTAACCAGGACCGTTGCTAGGGTGATCGCGACCGTTGCTAAGGAATCAGGAACCAATCAGATTTCCAAGTAAACTGGAACCGTTGCTAGGGAACCAATCAGAATCATTGCTAAGGTGGTCGCGACCGTTGCCATAGTAATCGTGACCGTTGCCATGGTAACCACGGTAACTAGTTACGAACCCCCCGGGGGGGGTTGTGTGCAGCGTGCCCATTTTTCCCCTACTTAAAGAACTGTTTAGATGATTCTTCAATTTCATAAAATAAAAAAGTAAAAAAGTAAATGTAAACTAACTGAATAACACTAATTCGGTGGATTCACTTTAACAATAAATAAAAATCATCCAACAATTATTATTATAATTCTATAAAATACTAAGCAAACTAACTGAAGAACAAAAAGCAGATTAAACATATATAACAACAAAAAAAGAAATTATACGGAGAATCAATAAAGGTAAGTTACTTTGAATTTTTGTAAGATCCGATGGTTTGGATGTGGAACAGATTAGCAGGATGAATTTTTGATCTTGATATTTAGTAGATAGTTGAGTTGAATTGTATTCAATGAAGAAATTTTAAATCGTCTGTAGTAATTGTTCTTGTTAATGTTCTTTATAGAAAGAATCAATTGATTTTTATACCGCAGTTATTGACTGTTTGGAAGATGATAAGTTATTGGAAAAATTGAATGTTGTTCATTGTTGGTAAATTTCTTTGCAACTAGACAGAAATAGAAACTATTTTGTTTGATCGAAAAAAATATTTATACTTGACGTCAGTTGGATGACTAGTATGTGACGAAAAAAGGATAGTATTCGTCGTAGGATACACAGGTTAGTAGATAAGGTAGAATTTAATCAATTAAAATATGCTATCAAATTTAAAATTCGACTTGCATATTGATTGTTTTTATTTTATTCTTATTAAATATTTTTTTTAATCATATAAATTTTATTTATTGTTGTTATAGTTATTTTTATTTATATGATTCGCTTGAGGCTAACCGTTTGGTTGTGGCAGCTTAATGAAGAGCTCCCCAAACGTGTTTGTGTTGAATGTTGATTTGAAATTGTGTCTCTCCTACCCAGATGGATGATTAATATTTTAATTCTTATTATCTGAAAATATGTAATGTTTAAATTTATTTCTAATTTAAAATAATTGTAAAATTTTAAATAAGTTTATTAATTTTATTTACAATTCTTATATAAATAAATTGAATAAATATTTTTCCAATAATTATAATTAATAATCATTTTAATTTTTAACCAATAAAATTTGGAGAAAATATTTTAAAAATTTATGTAAATCGCCATTTTCTCAGATAATAAAATTAAAGTCATTGGTGCGAGAGCGGGCGCAGTGGATATGTAGTTGCAACGCCTCTGGGTTGAAGGGTGGACTTCGGGTCGCGGGGAGGTACAAATAAATACCTTTAATTTGTATACTCAACTTGATAATTAGAGGAGCTTCACACATTAAAAAACTCACATCCAGGATATGGCAGACTGATCACGTTAAATTCGCGATACCGATTGTGCCGATCGACTTTTTTCTAATGAGGTGATTTGTAGTCCAAAGATGATCTTTTTATTCTTCAACATCAATTCGAAGATATATTTGATCTTAAATGTTTCCAGAAGTTTTTTATCACCGCCTCTACTATGATCCAACGCGTCCATCTCGGTCAAACGCGCTTGGCCTCCGCCACTCTCGCTATTTCCGCCTTCACTACTGCCGAATACGGAATAGTAATACTGCCGTCCGTATATTTCGAATATACCACTGAGTGTGCTCGACCGACATATAATTTTTTTGCGATATGTCATTATTGGAACCGCAAACCGATTCCAGCAGCGCACGTTCAGCGGTCGAGTGATGTATTCCATCACGATATTATTATTTGCGATAAAAAACGACTTTCCTCGTCAGTCGATAATTTCTGATACAGAACAACGATATGACGCGGATAATGCGAACAGAAAATCTCGTTGGAGTGATAGATTTACTACTAAACAAACTTCCTATCTTACATGATCTAGATACAATTTTAAAAAAAAATGTATTTTAAAGAAAATTGTATCTAGATCATGTAAGATAGGAAGTTTGTTTAGTAGTAAATCTATCACTCCAACTGGGTTATGTTCCAATTTAGTTTATCAATATAAATGTAATGGTTGTGACGCCACATACATCGGAGAGACTTGTCGTCATCTCTGTAAACGGATTCAGGAACATAATCGCAGGGAAAATGATAGCCATATTGCTCAACATAAGAAGAACTGTTTGAATAGTAAATTTGATGTAAGTAATTTTAAGATTTTGTGTTCACAATTTGATAATTACTGGGAGAGGGCGATGTGTGAAGCATTGTTGATCAAATCTTTTGATCCTAAAATCAATGTCCAAACACCATCCTCTTCAACTTTATTGAAAGTATTTTCATGATTTAAATGACATAATGATTACAAAAACATTGCTTTGATTAAACGCGAGTATATCATTGTTAATTCAGTCTGATGATAACGGTTGATCCTTCGAAATTAATCACAATATATTCTGACGAAAATTTTTTGACTTTTAAAAAAATTATTTATTTGCTTTTAAAATATTTATTGATTATTTTAGAATTATTTATATTAATTTATCATAAATATTGAGGGATGTGCGAATGGAACAATTTTGATACTGAAATGAAATAATTAAAGGAAATTCGTTCATTTATCGCTGATTTATTTACTTCGAGATTCTGTTTTACCCATCGCGATTTATACATTCACATACGAAATAATATTGAAAAAAATTCATAATACTCGTAAATAATTGATAAAAAATATAATCGATGTTATTAAATATAATTTGTAATAAACTGTCTGTATTTTTGTATTTTTCTCATTTCCGTTTCTAAAATATTCTTCAGAGATTGCCTAATTTCCATCAAATATTGTTATTACAAATATAAAATATATACTACGATTATGGAATAAAAAAACGCGGTTTTTATCTTTATAGAATTATGATATAAAAGAACTTAATTTGAATGATTACCATATACTGTAAGGTCTCTTTGCTGAGGATTATTTTATGCAATTTTGAAGTTGTGCGGTTTCTGTTTCATCCCAAGATTTCTTCGACAAACATACATAGAGGGTTGTTTAGGAAGCCCGCGCAAAGACTGTCTCCTAAAACATTGTGGAAAACTCAAAGCTCACTGCATCTATTGCACTGACATAAAACGTTTATGTATGTAAAGAACAGATAGATCGTCCTTAAATCTTCATGTTCAGGTGTCAGGGATTCTTTGTAGAGTGAGCTTTTGCAATTACAGGAGCCCCTTGTACATGATACTTACGATCGACAAGTCAAGATTACATCATTCTGAGTTTCGCATCGAAAAGTAAAAAAAACTGTAATAGTTTTGAAATTAAATGTTTTTGTTTAAATTCTGCTGATTTCAAGTTTCAGTAAATAAACATAAGGTTTTCGTAATGTTTTTCTTTCAACATGAAGTACCCCTACTCTAAATAAACTTGTAAAATATTGTTTTAAATCAACAATTTTATTTAAATCAAATCTTTTAATTTTACTCAAATTTGTGCTTGTTTACAAGTTTTTTAAGCTTTTAAATGAATTTCTCTCAGACATTCGAAGTAATTTACTAAGAAGCCTATATATTTTCATTTCTGCAAACTTTTTATGCTGTTTTAAGTATATTTTAATTCGTTGTTTTTGTTTTACGTAATTGTTTTAAGAAAATTATGGAGCGGAAAATTATATATATATTAGGGATAAAAACAAGACGACACGTTTCGAGATAATAAAAATCCCATCATCAGGTCACAAATTACACTACGCAAGTACACTATATGGTAGCTTGCCGAAAATAAATTA
>MQRK01254789.1:357-16660 GCA_001938485.1 Girardia tigrina
GCTAAACAATTAAGCCGAGAAAAAGAAATGAAATTTATGAATTTGTCTCTTCAAGATCGTTCGGATATAGCTCGAAAAAATATACGAGAAATAGAAGTTTTAAATTCTGCACTAGAAATAATGGGAGAAACCAATAAGAAAATAACAATTGATTTTCTCCATACAAAAGAAAAATTGAATATGGTGGAAGAAAAATTATCTGTCGCTGAAACTAAGTTAGGAGAAGCAGGAAATGTTAAATTACAAACTGAATATGAAAATCAATGCCGCGTATTGGATGAAAAATATAGAAAATATGAATTGAATAAAAACCGTGATCCTTTCGAAGAAAAATATAAAAAATATTTCGCATCGGTACTGGAACTTACATTTTCATCTTCACCAAATAAATATTTAACAAATGATGAAGAAGAGGTTGATGAAAACCATGGAAAACCACGGAAAACTTAAGAAAACTTAAGTTGATAATAAAATATAGTTCAAAATATGTGAAAAAACGCGGTAGTTTTAGTCCATCCATTCGCAATAAATCTCTATCTAAACGATAGCGACATACTAATTTATTAATAAATTTTTTTAGACTCATTCATTTTCTTTAAAAAATAATTTGAAAAAAATGCCTAAAGAAAAACTGAATATTTTATCGATGTACGAGTCGAAATTCAAGAATAAACTGTTCCCAAAGAACTTTCGATTGTTAATAGTTGGTGAATCGGGATGTGGTAAAAATGTTTTACTAGCTAAAATGTTGCTGGAGGATAATTTTCTGGATTTCAACAATCTAATATTCTACTCCACAACAATTGATCAACCGGAACTGAAGGTGATTGCAAGCGGATTCCGTTTTGAAGACGGATCATTTCTCACCAAATCCGGAATTCGTGATGTATTCGATAAACAGAAAATGTTATTGGATATGATTAAACGCGAACTTGGTAACCAATCCGATAGCGATTACGTACCGCCTCCGGAATATCTTGTTTATGCATATAAACGTTATGCAAATAATAATAATTTGAAATATCATTTAATCCGAGATCCGGAGAAATCCATCACTGTTCTATTTTCCTCGGATCCCAATCAAATTGTCGCTTGCGATTCATTACCAAAAGATATGAAAAATCTTATTATCTTCGATGACGTGGTGAATCTGTCAGATCAGAAAATAATGAAATCGTATTTCACCAGGGGAAGACATAATAATTGTAATACCATTTACATTTCCCAAACTTTCTATGGATTGGATAAGCATTCTATCCGCAATAACTCGAATGGTTTCATATTTTTTGAATTAGGAAAAAGAGATAAATCTTATATCTTCTCTGATCTATTACCCAATAGTGATAATAATAGTGAATATCAGCTGGAAATAATTCAGCACTGGCAGCGAAAAAAATATAATTATATTTATTTTGATCGCACTGAGAAAAAAATTTATAAAAATATATTTACTGAAGAAGAAATAGTGGTTGATAATCCGAACACTGATGTTGAAGAAAGCGAGTAAATGAAATGATTTCATAAAAAATAAAACCTTAGTTTTTCTTTTCATAAATAAGTTAATAGCATTTAAAGGAACACATTTAAAATATTTTCCTTCATTATCATGTCTACAGAAATAGCTTGATAGTATTGGAAATTTTTTATTAAAAATGATGATTATTAAAAAAGAAGGTGGAGACGTTCAACAATCTATGGGAAATTTTGCGAAATATATCCCTGGATTTATGAAAACAAAATACGGAGAATTGCATTTACCGGGTAAAAATTATTGTGGTCCTCTAACAAGATTGGATATCCGTTTAGATGAAAATGATCAACCAATTGGAGAAGACAATAAACCTGTAGATGGATTAGATCAGGCATGCTATAAACATGATATCGCTTACAGATCTGAAGATCTGCGCGATCGTCATTTAGCTGATATAGATTTAATTCATGATATCAATGAATTACAAGATCTCTCAATGCGACAAAAATTCGAAAGATTTCTCATTAAAACCATTATGAAAGGTAAAATCGCTTTCGGTGGAAGCGTCTTCGATAGTGCGAAGCACGTATCCGAAGGCAGCGGTGCATTGGATGAAAAAAAGACTCAAAACAATTAGCCAAAGAATTACATAAAGGTCATATAAAAATAAAGACTTTCTGCGGATAAATGTTAAATCATTGAATCGGATTTGGTCTGCAGATTTAATAACCGTTGATGCGAAAGAGGATACTGAAAACGGAGTCGTCGCAACAACAATAACAAAATCAGGTCAAACCAGAAAAATCTGGAAATATTATATCTTAACAGTTATAGATATTTATTCCCGGTATGGATTCTTTCGCTTTTTACCAAATAAAAAATCTGAATCAATAATCCAAGCTTTCATCTCAATCTTAACGGAATTAGAAAATACAGAATTACCAATTCCAAAATATTTATGGGTGGATCAAGGAACTGAATTCTCAAACAAGGAATTCAATAATAAATTCCTAAAAGCCAATAATATTAAAATGTATTTCGTAAAAGAAAAACCTGTTTTTATTGAAAGATTTAATCGAACATTGAAATCTGAAATCTATAAACTATTTACCGAGAAAGGGGAGAAAGTTTTAACTGAATTGGAAATGCAAGAAATATTAGCGGATTATAATAATAGAATTCATAGCTCTATCCGACAAATTCCACACGATGTAATGTTCAATGATGCGATTCCGCTTCCAAAACCTCAAAAATTACCCAAGAAAAAAGTGAAACCAAAATTTAAAGTCGGAGATCGAGTTCGGGTATTTGAAACAAAATTATTCAGCGGAGATAAACCTGAAGGTAGTCAAAATAAAAATCGGGAACGGAAATTGCAAACTTTTCGAAAAGGCTATGAGCCGAAGTGGACTCGAGAAATTTATGAAATCAGTAAAGTTTTGGACCATGAATACCCCGTTACATATAAACTGGTAAATCCTGAAAAAGGCATCATATTTGATAGCGCTTCGCGCGTATCCAAAGATGGTGCTAATAAAGAATTATTCGGTCGGTTCTATGAAGCAGACTTGCAAAAGACTCTTATTAAATGAATTTAAGTACAAAATAATTATTAAATTAAAAAATGGAAACAAGCTTCGAAAAACCAATAAGTCAACTGACCTCGGGGATGATTCCCTTGGGAATTTTAGATCTCGATAACAATAAGGAATTTAGTCACGTTCTGAAGAAAACCGATGTGATAAAACTAGCGCCAACATCTGGATCGGCCGCATACATGAATCAGAATGGAACTCTGGTTTTCCAACTTTCTCAAACCACCGATCCAATAGATATTTGTAACGCCAAACTGGTTTATGATATTGAAATCGAAGATCCTGATGCCGTTTTAGAAACTAATTTCTTTCCAAAATTATTTACATGTATGTCATTAAAATTAGGAAACTATGTTGTTGAATCGATAAATAATCCTGGAGTTGTATCGGATATGTTATTATATGTTTCAAAAGACCGAAACTATTTACCATGCGGAGAAATAACCGATTTTATTCCAGATCATTATGAAATGGTATATGGAGAGAAAATAGCTGCTGTCGCAGGTCCACCAGTAGTTGCAGAAGTTCCAGCCGGAATACGATATCAAAATACTGGATTTGAAGTTCGTAAAGATCAATATAGTAAAAATAAATTCAGAGGTGCTTTCTCACTGAAACACCTCTTCGGATTTTTACAAAATTATAACCGGGTAATTTATAATATTCTTCTGGGATTCACAATGGTTCGCAAAGTGGAAGAATCGAATATTTTTTTCGCAAAAAATGGAACAAAAGGTAAATTGAAAATAAATTCCCTGGAACTGCACATGAATCAATTGGAATTGAATATCGATTATTACGCGAGAATGGTAGATCGTTTGAATCTGAAAGATAAACCGATTTATGTGGATTTTCTCCAACGACTCTCCGTGGAATATGTATTGAGTAATCAAAAGATTTTCTCCTGGAATGTTGCTTACCTAAATTATTTACCGCGATATATTTTCATAGGAATGAAAACTGAGAATTCAGCATATAATAAAAATAATTCTAAATTTTATATGGACCCTGGAGAATTCTCTATTCAACTGAAATTGAATAATACCTATTACCCAATCCAACCAATGGTGAATGATACAACAAAATCAAATTATTATGAATTGTATAATTCATATGTTTAATGTTCCCGCGGATTCCAAGATAAAGCTCCAATGCTCTCGCTGAAAGATTGGAAAGATCTGTATCCGATTGTATGCTTCGATACCAGCGATATCGATAAGACTCTCGATGTTAACAATGTCACCGTTACACTTCTGATTCGGAAATCGGAAACGTTTGTGCCGAAAATCTATTGCGTAATTCTCCAGGAAGCCAAAGTCAAGATGTCTATTCGCGGATCGCAAATCACGATAATCGAGCCATTCAAGGGAGTTGAAAGAAAGTAGGAACATTGGTCGCTTCGCTCCAATATTCCTAATCAAAATTTACTTTAAAAATGACGGACTCACTAAAAATACGAAAATTGATAGACACTCAGACTCCTGGTCTGATAAGACATAATGGAAGGAAGTGTATCTGAATCGGGAAATGTTGAAAAAAATTTAAAAATTAGAGCAGAAAGGAGGAATGATCGGGGATAAATACCATTCTGGTGGGATATTACCACTGGCAGCTTTACTGCCACTGATTTTCGGTGGTATCGCAGCTGCCGGAACTACGGCCGGCGGAATTGCCACAGCCGTGCAAAAAGTAAAAGAGGCAATCAAAAATTCAGCTGAAACTGATGGTATTAGATTACAAAATCAGAAACTGCAACAAGAATTAGCCGCCAAAGCAGCCACGCCAGCGATAACAGGATCAGGATTGAGGAAGAAAAAAAAGGGTGGAGAATTAGGTGAAATAATGAAAGCTATATTACCCATTGCTCAGTTAGCTATTCAAAATTCAAGATCGGGATTGCGAAAAAAAAACGGTAAAGGTTTAGAAGAAGATGAAGATGATGAAGAAGAATACGATGAAGAAGATGAAGAAGATTACGATGATGAAGACGAAGACGAGGGAGAAGGGTTGTACTTGGATGATTATGCCGGGAAGGGAATTCAAAAATTCTTTCGCGAGCAGATCAATCAAGCGGGTAAAGATAAAAAATCGAAAAATAAATTATTGGCTCGGAATCGGAAATTGGGTGGGAAATTGAAATGTCAATTCACTGGGAAAGGTCTGTACTTGGAACCTTGGGATCCGAATTCGAGGAAATAATTCACTTAAAAATGAGTGTACAATTAAATAAACGAGGAAATCGAGTATTCAAAGATTCTGTTGCTACACAACAGCAACCTTTGAATGATCACCAAAATTATTTTAATTATTTACAGAATTCATTGTGGGAAAAGGTTAGGGCAGTTCAACAGTATAATGATCAAGAACGAGAATACCGGACTGGAGCTATGGATTTCCAAACGTCAATGTCAAAAATGTTTCAACCTTTAATGGTGGGAATGCAAACTCCCATTACCAACCGAATCGCAGCTCTGAAAATCAAAGTCGTAAAATTGTAAAACGATTTGAAACGATTTATTGAAGTCGATATAAAGAATTATGACAATGTGAAATCTCAATCGTTTTATGCTCAATATCGGCAAGAATATTTAACAATTCAAGGGGAAATCGATTCGGTGATGCAGGAAATGACCGAGAAATATCCCCAAGATAAGGAATATATCACCAGCCACCAAGCGGAAGTAAAAAAATATTTGATTGAATTGGCGCAGAAATTGGGAACGAAATTCGAACCTCAATTATCGCAAGTTGCTCCACAACCTCAACAACCCCCATATTATCCAATTTTAAATAATACAAAATATTTTAAAAATCTTGATCCAGAACTTATTCCAAAAACAGGAATTTTTACGGAAGAAGAGAATAAACGTTTTACCGGATATCAATATATAAAATTAAATGAGAAAATATTTATTCTTAAAGAAGATGAAAATGAAAATGAAAACGTATATTTTTCATTTAATGAAGAAAAAATTTATATTAGAGATATATTATTTTTTATAATAATAGGGAATAGTGATATAATAAAAAATAAAAAACTCAAATTAAATTATATCTTAGAAGATTTTGATGATTATCTTTTTATGCTTAAACATGCTGGTTTAGATGAAAATAATCTAAAATATATAAAAAAATGTAAAACATTGATTATGGAAAGAAAAAAGATGAAATTCAAGATAAAGATATAAAAAAAGAAGCCAAGATGAAAGGAGTTGAAAAAAATTTTTATGATACCGCAGGAAAAGGTTTACCTAAAGATCCGATTTCAATGTTTTCGTATTTGTATAAATATATCGCTGCAAAGAAGGCCGGTCACGATGGCTTGGATGATAATATTCTGAATATTATGAAGAAATTAAAACAGAAAAAATTGCTATCAAAGGAAAAACAGGAGGAACTTTTGAAAAAGGTATTCGATTCAGCTCGCTGACTCTCGTGAATCAAAAACAAAATCTTCTCAAAAATGGGCGACTCGCTTCGCTCGCCACGTTTTTTAAGTTATTCAAATTTCATAACATAAAAATGGGTGAGACTAATGGATTTTCTACGACTTTTACAATATCGGCTTCGAAATCGGAGATCAGGGTTCAGTTGCCTGTTCAGTTGGACTTGGATCCGCGGCACAAATACGAAATCGGATTGGTCTGGTTCTCGACCTATAACTTGGTAGCGAACACCACTGAAACGAATAATCGATTTAAATTATTGTTAAAGGAAAAGATAATTTCATTATCATTAAAACCAGGATCAAAGGGATTCAAGGAAATCAATAAAGAAATTGAATATCTGACTCAAAATCAAGTTAAAGTGAAAACGGATGAGAAATCCGCCAAGTCAACAATCACTATTCCCGATGGTTTTTGGTTGGAATTCGATCGGCAGTCATTCCTGCATTCGATGCACGGATTCGACGTGGATGGAAATCCAGAGATTATAAAAGTAAAAGGACCAGTGAAAGATCTGGAATCAAAATATACTTTTCAGATAACGGATATAAATATCTGCAATATCGATTGTAATATTGCCAATGGAGGATATGTATCGTTTGAGGATGGGGATAAAGAAAATGAGAAAGGGAAACCCTCTAGGGCGGACACTGAAAGTGTCCGAAACTCCAATATCATTTATTCGTTTCCGGCGTTCACAGTTCCAATCGGGTATAAGATCAGTGAGCGTCCATCCTTCATAACTTATTATCCGGTATACATTTACCAAATAAATGATTTCACTGTGAGAATTATTGACAACAAGGGACGCCTAATAGATTTCCGAAATGAGAAAATAAATATGTGCTTGCGGTTGAGGCAGAGTATTTTATAAGGTAAAGATTTTTTTCATTAAAAAATGATAGAGTTTGGATACCGAAGGTGTAAAATTATAACAAGTCATAAAAATGACTTTGTTAGAATTTTTCAATCTCGGAGACATAATGATGATGTTCGGAGTGGACACTTCAACAAATGTTCAATTGGAGAATTGGGCAAAAAAATTAAAAATTGAAATACAAGTCTTGATGGCTGATGAAGTGGATACGAAAATAAATCAGAAAAAATTATCAATAATAAATTATCAGGATTCAGATGAGAAGGGGAGTCATTGGGTTGGATATTTTAATGATAAATCAGTATCTTTCTATTTTGATCCGTATGGAATAGAGCCTTTACCAGATTTTCCAAAATGTATATATAATTCTGTACAAGTACAACCCTTCGGGACGAGATTATGCGGACAATTGAGTTTATATTTTTTATTTAAAATGAATCAATGTGTATGCAAAGACAAACGAGAAAAGTTTGATGAAATAATTGAAGAAATGTTAGATTGTTTATGGCCGGAGACTTTATTTTAATTTTATAAAATATAAAGAAAATGAATAATTATATTCATGTGAATAAATTGGGAATGGTGATGCAAATTGGAGGAATGCGAGAAGAGAAAATACTTGAAAAAATTCAAGCAAATAATCGGATAATATTATCAGAATCAGAAAAAATGATAACGCTGAATAAAACAGATATATTGAAAGAATCAGAAAAAATGATAACGCGGAATAAAACAGATATATTGAAAGAATCGGAAAAAATAATAACACAGAATAAAACAGATATATTGAAATAATCAGAGAAAAAAATTGTAGATGAGAATGGTAATGATCCTGTGAATTCTTTGAAAGTTAAAGATAAAATCGAGATTGGGAATATGGATGTTGAGAAAAGTATTAGAAATTTGAAAAATGAAATTGACTCGATGGTGAAACAATATATTCAGAATCGGAATGAAATGAGTGAAAATATTAAATCCGCGAAAACGGAAATTGATTTAACAAATCGTGTAATTATGCAGGGTTTGAGTAATTTCCGAAAAGATATGGAAAGAATGGATAAGTCTATTAATTCTTTAATTCAATCGAATAATGAAATAAATAAATTAAATGAAAAAATTGATTGTCTAACAGTTTTAAAACCAATTTGGGATATGAATTTAAAAATTAATTATGTTTTCAATTATAGCGATGAAGTCAAATTATTAGTAAGTCAAAAACGAAAAATCCAAGCATATTTAACTACATTATCATTCTATTCGAGACGGTATAATTTTAATATCCCTAAAGAAAATGAGATTATCAAACCAGAAGAAGTTGATGATGCAACATTAAAAAAATATAATATTCAAGATATATTATTTAATCTTAGTCTTCAATATTTGTGTTTATTAGTAAATAGAATAAAAGATAATGAGATAATTACTTATTTAAATTCTCGAAAAAAAGATAATTATATCATGAAAAATTTTAAAAAATTAAGAGAAACACTGAATAGTATTAAAAAACCTTTTAACGATTTAAATTATTATTCGTTTGAAAAATATGTTGACGAACTTTTTAATAATGAAGCTAATAATTTTTATATGAAAGAAATCTTCCCGAAAGTAATATTTCATAGAATGGAAATATTAAAAAAATTTGAAATACCAGATTTACCTCCTCCCAAAGAGAATGAGAAAATATTTGTAAATAAATTCATTTCAAAATATGAGAAAGGAACTCGTGAAGATCCATATTATAATTTTGCGGAAATATTTGAAATGGACGCATATAGATTTTTTGTAAATATATATAAACAACAAGTTAAATTTGAAAAACAAATTCGCTTAACAAATGCATCAATTTTTGGGAATTGTGAATTTGGAAATAGAAAATATTATGTTATTAAGAATAAATCGGGTGAAGATACTGTTATTTTTACAAGATTTATATTTTATTATTATTATAATTTAAAGTGGAAATATAGTATAAATACTTTTGTAAAAAATGGGTGAAGAAGAAGAAAATGCTAATTTATATCCGGAAAAAGAGTTGGAGGATTTTATGTTAAAATATAAACAAAAAGAAGAAACTCCAGAAGGATATAAAAAAGAATTGAATACTCTCCATGTGCAGTATTTTAAGAAAGATTTGGAATATTTAAGTGAGCATATTACCCATTATCAAAAATTGCATAAGAGATGGAAACGGATTGCTATAACAGTAAAATATTGTAATGGGGTATTAACTTTCGTTGGGTCTGTTGGAGCAATAATTGTTGTTTCCATTTCAACTTTAGGAGCTTTAACAATTCCATTGACTGCCGCTTTTGCTGGATTGGGGGTTTTATCGAATATTGGTGATAATGGCTCTAATTTAATAACTTTGAAAAAATTGAAAAAATATCGGAATTATTTACGGGAATTGGAAAAGACCAATGATGAATTATTCATGTTCCACAAGAAGGCATTGAGTGATAATTTGATTACTGATGATGAGTTAAAAATGAGTAAAGATATTTTGGAGAAGTGTAAAATAAATATTGGAAAATTGAATGATGGACAAAAGAGAGAAGAAAAAACCAATACGTTAATAACGAATGACCATTTGGAAAAGTTGAGAATTTTATTAGAAAAAATATAATTACTAAAAAATGGAGAAAGAAAAATTCATTTGCGATGTCTGTAATTTTTGGGGATTACCACAAAATCGGCAAAGACATTTGGAAAGCAAAAGACATCATGTTCGAACAAATTTTGAAAAAGTTTATACTGCAATAGTTCAATCCGATCCTGATAATATTTCCGATCCTGATTATATTCCCAATTGTTCCTCAAGTGATAATGATAATATTGAAAATGAAAATGATTCCACATAAATAATTTAATGTTTTTATTAATTTGTTAGTCTGATAAATAATCATATTTTAATTTCGCAATGGCAATAAAAAAAATAATAACCAATAGCTATTCTTCGGAATAGCTTTTTGGCACCCGATTTGGGGAACCGAAGGTTTCCAATGCCATAATATTTTTTAACAAAAATGGAAGAAAATTTTTTACTATTATTAAGATATTTTTATGGATATGGGGAAGAAGAAGAAACTGAAATTGATACCGAATCTAATAATATTCAGCCAAATATTATTGGAGGAGATACCGATTTCAGTTTTGAGGATGATAGTGATGATGAAGATTTTCTTATAAAAATAAATAAAGAAAAAAAATCAGAACGAGAAATGAATTTGAATGATTTGGATTATGAAGAATATAATAGTGATGAATATCATTCTTGTCAATCTGTNTCTGAATCGGAAGAGGAAACAGGATCAGGAATAGAAGCGAATCCTTTATATTGCATATGTTGCAATAAACATTTTAAGAATAAAGCTGGAATTATTTCCCATCGGAAAAGTAAGATGCATATAATGAAACAAAATATTTATGATTCACCAGGAACAAGCGGTGGAGGAATTAATAACGAAGAAATTGAAGTATATAATAGTCATTCTGCTATTTACATAGTAAAAAAATATAGGGAAGAAGATGGAATAAGATCTATAACTCGGGAGATGGTTAATAATTTAGCTGAAAAATATAAAAATAAGAAAATTAATACCCTCATAAAATCAATCTAACGATTGAAGCAACATTTCAACGATATGCGAGACAAGCTGATGGATCGGAAATTTATGAACGAATTGGGCCGGTATATTTCAAAACCGAGGAACGGATATTGCGGATTGCGGAAGACTTAGACAGTTTTCTCGATGCGGCTCCTAATATTATAAATAAGAAAATAGATGAATACATTAATAAGGGATCAGCGTATTCAATTGTATATATCGGATTGATTGAATTTCTAGTATCTAGATATAAAAATGCTTTATCAGCTGGAATGTATATGCAAATACCTGAACGGATGCGAAAATCTAGAAACATTATTAACATAAAAAATACTGATGATAAATGTTTTCTATGGTGTTATATTGGGTTTTGTAAAACGATGGGAAATTAGTCATATACATAATAAAGATGATTTTAATATATATTTAAATTTTTATAATCAGAATAAAGAACATTATGATAACATCTTTCAAGGAATCAATTTCCCATCCGAAATACGAGATTTTAAATTATTCAATGAAAGAGTTCCGGATGAGGAAAAAGTTAATGTTTTCATGGCTGATAGTAATGGAAACTTGAAACCGGTTTTATATTCTCATAAGAATGTAATAGGGTTTAATATAATTGTATATTCAACTAATAAAAAAATTAATGGAGAGAGAAAAAAAATTTCTCATATTGTTGGATGTAGAAATATATCCGTTTATTTGAATCATGATAGATCTAACAAGAAACATTTGTGTATGAATTGTGGAGTATTTTCTTCATTAAAAAAACTTATGATAATCATTTAAATTTCTGTGAAAAAAACGAATCTATTAAATGCTCATTTCCATATAATTCAGTTTACCAATTTAACAATTTTCACATGAAGAATAAAATCCCTTTCTTATTTTATGCTGATTTCGAGGCTTATAATTATACTGGTAATGAAGTTGATGATGGAGATATTGAAGTAAATGATTTAAGAAATAATTTTATTGAATTTGACGAGGAAAAACTTGTTAATAAGAACACTGAAAGAATGAAATATCTAATGAAACAGAAACCATTTGCATGTGGAGTATATTTACATTCTGATATTCCTGAAATTGAAGAAAATTATTATAAAGAATTTATTGGTGAAAATGTTGTAGAAGAATTAATCAATTTTTTACTTGAACAAAATAAGAAATTTACAAAAATACTTGGGAAAACAAAACTGTTAAGAATGAGTCCTCAGGATAACCAAAGATTTAGGAACTCTCATAATTGTTATTATTGTGGAAAAGAATTTGAGGATAGAAATAAAAAAGTTAAAGACCATGATCATATCACTGGTTTATTTCGAGGAGCTGCGCATAGGGATTGTAATTTAAATGCTAAGAAAATTAATTTTGTTCCATTCGTTATGTACAATAACGCAAAGTATGATAACCATTTATTCATTAAACAACTATTAATCAAGTGTAATAAACAGAAAATTGAAGTAAGTGTTTTACCGAAAAACAGTGAAGATTATATAAGTTTTCAAATTGGATGTATAAGATTTCTGGATGGAAGGAAATTCACTGATGGAAGAAGTTTAGAAGCATGTGGAACACAATTGAAAGCTGATGAATGTGAAAATCTTAAAAAATATAATCTTTTGTTTCATAACGTAGAAGAAAATGTGTGGGAAGCGAAAAAAGGAATTTTTCCATATGATTATATCCGGGGAAAAAATTATAGTGATATAAAAAAAATATTAGATGAAACGGAATTACCTTCTTATGTAAATTTCTTTAGTATTTTAAAAGATAAAAATATTACACCAGCAGAATATGAAATAGCAAAAAAGAATTGGCAAGATTTTGGTTGTAAAACGATGATGGATTTTGTCCTATCATATATGAAAACGGATGTATTGTTATTGGCTGATTATTATCAAAATTTCAGAAAAATGTGTTTAAATTATTATGAAATAGATCCGGCTTATTGTTTTAGCACACCAGGATTTACATGGCAGGCTGGAATGAAATTCACGGGAATAAAATTAAAATACTTTAGTAAAGATACATATGATATGTTATTATTTTACGAAAACGGAATTCGAGGAGGAGTTTCGTCAGTGTTAGGAGATCGATATGTTAGAGTTCATAATCGAATCCCTGAAAAAGATTTTGATAAGAAAATTGAAATAGAAGAAGAGGAATTTGATTTAATAATTGATGATTTTGAAAGATTTAAAGATAAAGCTAATTATGATTTTGATTGGTATTTTAGAGAAAGTTATATACTCTATTATGATGAGAATTCATTATATTCATATGCGATGACAAGATATTTACCCACAGGAGAAATAAGATGGTGTAAAAGATTAATATATGAAGAATCAGAAGAGGAATCGGAAAATGGATTTGTATATGAAGTGGATTTACGATATACCGAAGCAGCAAAAAAAAATCATTCTATTATCCCTTTTGTCCGGAAAAATTAAATCCAAAAATCCCATGGGAAGATTTATCATCATATGAGAAAAAAGTTTATCCCACGAAACCAGATAGAACTGAGAAATTAGTGCAAACATTTTGTGATAAAAAAATTTATATTGTTGAAGGACGGATATTGGATTTCTATTTGAAAGAGGGAATGGAAATTGTTAAAATCCATAAAAAATTTAAATACAAGAAATCAGCTTGGTTGAAACCATATATTGAATTTAACATTGAAAAACGAAAAGAGGCTAAATAGAAAAAAGATTCATTGGGGGATTTCTTCTTCAAGTTGTTAAATAATGCCTTTTATGGAAAGACTTTAGAGAATGTCCGGAATCGGAGTAATGTAAGAATAGTTAATAATAGAAAATTATTTGAGAAGCTAGCTGGTAAACCAGAATATAAATCCATGATTCCATTTAATAAAAAACTTTGCGCGGTGGAAATGTTAAAAACGAATGTTAAATTCGATAAATTCAATTATATAGGGTTTTCAGTTTTAGAACTTTCTAAACTTTTAATGTATGAGTTTGCGTATAATGGACTGAATAAGATTTGGAACTTTGAATCAGGTAATGTGAAATTACACTACACTGACACCGATTCATTCTTTATTCAGATATATGATTCATTGGAAAATATAAAATCTAAATTAGCGCCTTGGGATGATAATGCGGAATTAGGGAAATTTAAAAATGAGGTGGGGAATGAAAAAATGATTTATTCATTAATAGCTTTAAAAGCAAAAGATTATGGTTTTGAACATTATTCATTTAAAAAAAATATTTATGGTGAAACAAACAAAAATAAAGGAATTAGGGATCTAACTTATCAATATTATTTTATAATGAAAAAATAAATAAAACCGAAAAACATATCTTATCAAAACATCATGAAATAAATATTATAGAAAGAACAAAAGAAGCATCATCTGGTTATGATAATAAAAAAAGATACTTATTAAATCATATTAAATCTTTTCCCATTGGATACGATATAAATATTCTAAAAGAAAAATATATTTTAATTTAATTTTTATTTAAATATGATTTGAGTATAATCTCTAAGTCTTAAAATTTTATAGTATAAGTAAAAATATATTTTAATTTAATTTTTATTTAAATATGATTTGAGTATAATCTCTAAGTCTTAATATAACTTTAAAAATTTTATAGTATAAGTAAAAATATTTTTATACCAATTAGCCATACTACGGTATGGCTTTTTGGTATCCACTTTTTTTTCTTCGAGCTCTCATTTTTGATATAAATAATATGACATTTCAATATTTTTATACAAAAATTGCGATTTATTGCGATTTTATTAAAAAAATAGCTGTTTTATCAATAAAAATATTGAATTATTGCGATTTTCGATAAAAATATAGTGTTTTATCGATAAAAAATATTGAATTTTATATAACTTTGAAAAAGTGGAGAAAAACGCTATTTTTTGAAGGGTTTAGGGTATACCCCTGAAACTACATTACTCCTAGGTTAGATCAATATGTCCTCTGATGACATTTTAATGTCCCAGACATATGACGAGAAACTACCTCGCCTATCCATAAATGTTTGAAGTTGCAACTTCTGACATAAATATGACTTGATGTTCTTTAGGTATACATCTTATTTCAAGACTTAGATATTTGTGCAACATTTGAAGTCATCAGATTCCGTCAACAGATCCAATAAACAAATGTATTTGTTATGGATGAAGGTTTTGGTAATACCAGTCCAAACTCTAATATATACGCTCTTGAGATGCTTCGTTTCAACTTAAGTCTTAATGCTTGACTTGTCTTCAAGCAATTCAAGACCTTCTTTTTTGATAATTAAACGTTTCTTTCCATCGTACTCTTTCAACTGTTGTATTCATCAAATCGGATTGTACTCATCAATCGGATCCCCAATCAATAGAAGTTCGAAACCCTGTTTACTTAGTCTCTCTACAAGCGCTGAATGAATTACATTATCCTTATTTTCTCCGATAATGTAGTAAATTCCCTTTTGGTTCTCCATCATTCGGGAAACATAATCCTTCAGATTCGTCATTTTATCACCACTCGATTTCGAATAAATTCGAAGGAATTCTGAAATCCTCTGGTTGACGCTTTTTTCAAGGAATTCAAATTTGGCGTTCTAAATTTGATTATTTCCGCAATATTCTTTTGAAACATAATTTGAAAAACTTCACGTTTATTAATTTTTTTTAATTTTATTAATAAAAGATTATAATTATTACTCAGATATAACACAAAATCCAAATTATAACACATTCGTATATATTACATTACTTATAACACAAAAGCCCAACATTTACCATTAAAAATATCATTAACCTCACTGTGAAGGACTCATGTGAAAAATAATCCTTTAAATTTTTGAATAAATAATTTTTTATAAATAATATTTGAAATAAGTAAATATTTAAAATTAAAATTTTTTCTAATAATGTAAAAAATATCGCAATTAATTTTAAAAAGTTATTTTCGAGAATAATCGAATTTTATTTGTAGTGTAAAAAAAACTTAAAATGAAATTAATTGGGAAATAATGGATTTTTAAATAATTGATTAAAAATATATATATAAATACAATGATAAAATAGGTTGTAATAATTTTAAAAGTTATTCTAAATAATATTGTAAAAAAAATTTAATTAAGACTTTTATCATTAACGTATCATAAAAATAATAAAATTTGTAAATATTGAAGAACATTATAACGTAGTAAAAGAAGTATTTGGAAGAATAAAGGAGACAGGATTAAGAATCAAACCATCGAAATGTAAAATATTACGACAAGAAGTGAAATTTTTAGGACACGTTATAAATGATAAAGGGATACAGA
>MQRK01254792.1:0-12521 GCA_001938485.1 Girardia tigrina
ACATTTTTAATAAGAAATTTTAAAAAATTGATTTTGAAAATAAAGTTTAAATAATTTTTTGAAATAAATTTTCGAAATAAATTTTCAGGGTTTTAAAAATTAAATCGAAAAGAATTTAAAGGATTAATTTGGGTCGAGATAATTAAATTAACAGGAAAATTTGTTTTAGAAATGAATTGTTATAGTAATAAATTTTTGCTGGTGTTAAATTATGGCTTTAGAATGTGATAATAATGAAAGTGGCATAAACGCTATTTACAGTTAGGATATGTGAAAAACCTTGGTCTAGTGGCAAAGGTCCCACAAACTCATTATGGACTGTTATGAACCAAGATGTAGATGGGAATTGAAACATTAGTGGTTTGAGTCGTTTAGAAATTTTATAACGTTGGCACTGTGTCACTTAGCTGTTTCACATCACAGTGCATGTTAGGCCATATTACTTGTGTGCGCAATAGTTTGTAGGTGTTTGAGGACCCTGAGTGGTGTAAGTGGTGTGGACGATTAGAAGCTTCTTTCCTGAGTGGACTTGCGAGGATATGTCTCAGTGTATCGAAGAGTGCCGTGTCGAAATAAATTTCGTCTTCGGACTAAGTCAAAATTAGCTAGGTCATCTGATCATGTGTAATTTCGTTATGTTTGGTAGTTCTACTTTTAGCGTGAGAATACTTCTAGATTTTTCGAGATTTTTGAATTTTAATTATGTCTGATAAGTGATGACAGTCTTGCGGAACAGTTGTTGATAAATTTGTGATGTAAATCCACAAAATCTTCTAATCTCTTGTGCATAAATGGGCATTTTGGTTTCTCAATTCAATCTTTAAAGGTGACGAAAATATTTATTCAACATTATTTTCAGGATGAATTTTTTGCGATGAGGAAAAAAACAAAATCATAAAAAAGAATTAAAAGGAAAAAAATGTATTTTGTATAAATATTGATTTGTACAAAAAAAAGAATTAAAATATGATTTTTCTAAATCTTCCGTCACAAAGAGGACAATTTGAATTAATGATCTCCAATCGCCAACTTGATAATTCTAAAAGAAATAATGATTAATGTAGTTCAACAGTTCAATTATCAAATTCTTGTATTTTTCATTAAGGCGATAATTTTTCAAAAATTTAATAATATAATAATAATTTAATTAATAATAATTTAATAATAATATTCCACAGAAGTTTGTGTTTCATTTAACAAGATTTTTTAGCCTTTATAAATATATTAAACGAAAGCATTGTAGATGTAAGGGGGATTGATGGGAATGCCTGGTCTAATTATTGCATGATCTTGAAGAGTTTAGTGTCGCTAAAAAAGATTTGACTTGATTGAACCGGGATTCAATCTATATTCTTTTTGGTGAGGAATATTTTCGAATGTGTTCCGTGTGTTGAATGTTGTTAAAAATGGTATCTGTTCTATTATTACTTTATTACTGAGCAGAAGGTTTCTTCTAAACTCACAAGACACATTAAGAATGTACATCTGGCCACGGCGCCGACGGCACAGAGAGGTGTTGGTTCATTCATATGTCCCATGGAGAACTGTCACAAAAGTTATAAAACTTATGGATGGCTACAACAGCATTTATTAACCTGCTCATGTCCAGTGCACATTGTAATGTACATAAATTTCAATCCTTATTTCAAAGTCATTTTCAAAGCTACTCGTGTCCTATTGTAAATTATAATGTACATACTGTATTTTCCAAAAATAAAGTTATAAAAATTCAAAAAAATTTGCTTTGCATTTTACATATTTTACAAGAAAATTTTGAAAAATATTTTTTTCAACAAAAAATAAAGTCAGGTCTGAGGAGCTTAATTGATCATCGAATCCAAAGTACTACGAACATCGAAGTAGTACAAAGAGCAGAAACAGAAAGACGTACTGGACCTTTGAACTTGAACATGATATGTCAGTGTCTGTCGGTGTAACTTATGAGGACTTTCCAAGAGTAATCCCTAGTGTGGTGCTGAATTTTCAGCTGGATAATATAACGGATAAAGGAATGTTTCATTGTCCATTTCGCCGTTGCACTAAGTGCGTTTATACAGTCAAAAGTTTCCAGAATCACGGAACGAAGGAACATGACTAGTCATTTCTCAGAGGGAAGCCGAAGAGGTGGCCGTGCATAGAAAGCTCGCACTCTTGCATCTGAAGCCGTGTGAGAGGATCAGAAAACTTTGTATTTGTCAAATGGTTTCTACCCGATACTGATTCACTACCGTGTGCGCCAATGCTGAATATTATTTGTAATACACAGTTATCCGTAACAATCTTGGGAGGCTTATATCTGTTCTAACAAGATGATTTGAAAATTCTGATTATTATATTTTCAACATGATTTGAAATTTTAATACAATAAAGTAATCTTTAAAAATACCATAAATTTTAATACATTGTTTAAATAAGCAAAGATTCGCTATATTTTAATCTAATGTCAGAGTGAAACTAAGGATTGTTGAAGTAATCATCATAAATATTTGATTTTGTAAGAAACTTATTTTCACAATAACTAGAAAAATATTAAACTCTTAGATTATATATAAATTCGACCCGTGGTTCTCAAAATGATATATAGCAACATTTTCAAAAGGGTTGTCAACATACGTTACAAACAAGTTTGAGTTTTTCACTAATTACTGTTGTACATATAGAACCTAGCTGTTGTGTGAAATAGAATGATAAATAAATGTTTAAATAAAATTCACTGTACAATCTTGCGAGTGAGAGAATATAAAGCTTATCTGAGTGCAAAATTTACATGATTATTGGGTCGTAAACTTCCTTGGTTAAAAATTATAGATTGTTGGGTCGACTTAAAAAGTTTTGTAACTTCTAAATTAGACCATATATAACCAGTTCGGTTACCCTACAACACCAAGTCTATATTGTTTGACTTTGGACTAAAAAGAAAATATTATGTAGAACACAGTAATGTGTCATGTAAGATAATTTAAAATATTAGGGTGAACCAAGTCTTTTCGTATTTTTTATTAAAAATTTAAACATAATTTTACAAAAAATAAAAATATTAAGGTTTCAAAGTAAAGGCCATTTGAATCTATAGCTTGAACCCATTTTAGAAGCGAAGAATTGGTGACACCCGTTTTCGACATCGGCCAGATTATTGAAGCTGCGACCACAAAGAAAGTGTGCCATAAAGCGGAAAATATGATAGTCCGGATTATACGCAAGATCCGGACTATACGCTGGGTGTGAAAGAAGTTCAAAGGCGTCGAGATTTTAGATTTTTCCTTTGTTTGTTTTGCGGTGTGTTGTTTTGCATTGTCCTGTTGTAGAAGAACTCGCTTTTGATTGATCAAAGCGGGGTATTTCTCGCCAAGTGCCGCATACATTCGATCAAGTTGGGCGCAGTAAAGGTCAGCGTCGATGGTACGATCATTTGGAACCAGCTCGAAGTGAATCACGTCTTCGAAATTCCATCAAACACACAAAAGTGCCTTCCTTGAGAAATGATCTCGTTTCGCTACCGGTTTCGCCATTTGTCCGGAGTCCAACCTTTGATTTTGTTGGTCTGGATTACTGAAGTAAAGCCACTTTTCATCGCAAGTTACAATTCGAAGGATGAAACGGTCATCGCGAGGATTTTCAAGAAATTTTTGACAAGTTTCGAAACTCTTTTCAGCTTGAATTTGTGTCAATTCATGAGGCACTTCTCGACATCGTTTATTAACCTTGCCAAAAGCGTGAAGGTGTCGTACAATGAATACTTGAGGAATATCGAGTTCGGCCGACAATCTGCGAGTACTTATTAACGGATTTGTCTCGACGGCTTCACGAACTTCTCCGGAATCTACGGTGATAGGTCGGCCTGAACGTGCATTGTCTCCGAGGTCAATGTCGCCTTCGTTGAACCTTTTGAACCAATTTTGTGCAGTACGATTTGAGACCACAATATCGCCTTCAACTTCGCATATCTTCTTTGTTGCTGCAGTTGCGTTTAAGCCCTGTTTCCAGTAATGGCGTAAAAGAACACGAATTTCAAAATTTTCCATGAGAAACCATAGAGAAATATTTATCTTTATTAATACGAAGAATGCGATTAGAAATTTATTGAAAAAATTATTAGTGTGAAGAATGTACTTGTTCATGCATACACAATTTTTCAATTTCAGTATTAACCCTACAATGCGCCGTGATTCATATTTGAATCAACCATATTTTACCTCAATATCTTTTAATCACGTGATATTCTTTGAGTGTTTACATACTGTGAACCAAAAACATTGTCTATGGAATGATAACTGCCCATAAAGTCATAGATGCAATATATTTTGTCAACAAAAATGACAGTTCAGTTTTCCCCATAAACATTTTTTTTATGATAATTAAAAAAATTGCGCATTGTAGGGTTAATTTGACTCAATTTTAACCGTAAATCCGGCTCAATATTTAATTTATTTCTAAACTTATTTTTTATATAAACCACTGACGAAAATCACGATTCGCATAAATAAGTCGTACTGAATGGTAATATAAATTTTACAGCTTTGTCAGCAATGAGTGGATTCAGTTCACTTTGCCATCCAAAATTCAGCCAAATCTATTTTTTCCAGTTCTTGGGAGAGACTGCTATCACAAGAGAGATCGATTAGTTCTTCCTTTTCTCGCAGAGTAAGTGAATCTGGTAAAAATTCGACTTCGACAGCAAATGGATCCCTAATCCAAAATTCTGCCGAAAGATCTTGTGGAAAATATTTTTTAAATTCTAGAATTAACTGCATGCAATGCTCCTTTATATTTTCCATCAACGCCATATTTCATTTTCAACCAAAAATGTTTCCAAAGTAGGAAATACAGAGAAATTTTGCTCTCTTTCAATTTCATTGATGGAGAAGGCAAGTTTTTTTAAACTCATTACTTTGTCATGAACAAGGAATATCATAGTATGTGCACCCTGTAAACTTATATTGATGTCATTGAGACGGCTAAATATGTCTACCAAGTAAGCTAACCTAGAAAGCCATATTTCATCTGTGAAGCGATTACTTAATTCGTGATTGGAATTCGAGAGAAAAATTTGAACTTCTGAACGCAGCTCAAAAAGGCGTTTTAGTACATTCCCTCGAGACAGCCATCTTATTTCGGTATGAAGCAAAAGTTGACGATGCTCGCTTCCCATTTCATCACATAAAATCGAAAATAGTCTTGAGTTCATAGCTCTTGATTTTAAATAATTCATATCCTTCACTGCTTCATTTAACACTGACGATAAATTTTTATTGGTATTTTTTGTGGTAAGAGCCTCACGATAAACATCTAAACTTTAGATGTAATGCGTTTCTTACCATAATTATATTTCGTGTATGTTATTGTATTTAATAATCGTTTAATTTAAATATTCTATTTTTTTTCATTTTTAGAATTTTTTTTCAATTTTTTTCAGAAAAGAAAACCGTACAACACTAATAATATATACATATATAGTGATCTATATATACACTATAGTGACCGCCCGATATCCTAATTTTGATAAATTCATTAAACTCAATAAATATTCAGTTATAAATATAAATCGATGGTGTTCAGATGTTATCAGTAAAGTAATAATGATAATTGCTTACAATTTTGCAATACAAAATAGGTAAAATAGAGAAATAAAAATTAATCAAAGTTAACTGTAAAAATGTACCTGAAAAGTCAATGAATTTCTCATTTGAACCACATATGGTACAGGATTTGAAGCTGTCTAAACAGAGTTCCAATGATTTGCAACATCGCGGTATGATATGATTGCGAGAACATTTGCTCACAAATAGATTGAAATCACACATCTCTTCACATACCAGACAACAATTGAGACTGGAATTCTTTTTGAATTTTGTGATTTCTGCTTCTTTAACATGATATTTTGATTTCAAAATAGATCTAGCTTCTTCTTGGGCCTCTTGACAAGTATCGATTACCTCGGAATTAGAATTCGCCAGTTGTAATTTGACTGACAATGAGATAACGTAAAAGCAGTCATCCTTAGTAATTGTCGACAGGTCTTGTTCGCAGAATCCCTCCAACCAATATGAGATGCTCTTACTGATTATTAACGATTCAATGGTTCTTATTCTTGAGTACGGAAGATGATGATTACCGAATTCTGACATCTCGTGATTAGCATTCAATTTATACCCGAAAAACATACAAAGATATCTCAAAAATTGAAGGTCGATCAAACTGCATGAATTATCGATTAGCTTAAAATGAGTGAATTGTTGGAAAACCAGCAACATTGACTCTTTGTTACTGAAATACATTCGACGTAATTCTTCTACGGCATCTTGTTTTTGGCTGAAAGGTTTATTATCATCCTTAATAATGTCAAAAATTTCAGTCTCTGGAATCAATCGAATCAACACTATGTCATAATTATGTCTGTTTCCTCCTTTACATGACTTAACTGATCGTTCGATGTTAATTTTCACCAAGCCCAAATGAATGGAATTTGGTGATACAAACAAATCGATGAGTTCACTGTGGCTATCCTTGTTACTCGGCAATTCAAATCGAATTTCAGAGAGTTCCAGTTGATCGAGTGGAACGTCAAGATCAGCGGAAAATAAATAACCATCTTTTGTTAATATGTAAGCTGTATCGTTCTTGACAGTGATTCCACTTGTTTCGTCAATTGAATCCAGATTCATCCAGCGAGTTGAGACAGAAAATTGATCATTTGCATCATCTGACATCTCTATTTTTATAAATAATAGTTCTGATACATACCCAACGATTAGGAGAGTGTGATTCATTGACCAGAATAATTTATTCGGTTGTGTGAACTTGGACTGATGTGTGATTACGGTCCTCGCAGAAGGCCTTTCAATAATTTCAATGTTTTTGTTGTCTTCTGAGACATTAATCTGATAAAGATGAGCGACTATTTGTTCATTATTGTAACAAATAATGAGAACTAATAAATCCCTCGAAATATCACAACAATGAATAGAAATAGGAATGAACGAATCAATATTCAGCCGCTGTGAAAATAGTATCTTACAGCTCGAATGAACTTGATCATTTGAAAAACACCAAATGGTCAAAATACCAGATTCACTGATCATTGCCATTAGACAGTGTTGATTCAAATCATATTGTCTGATAAGGCAGCTCCAGCTGAAATCTTTCAGTCTGAGATCACGAAGCAAGCTAATATATTCTTCATGATTGGAGCACTGAACCATGTTTTCATTGTCAATGGCGAAATTCATTAGATGGTCCTACAATGCGATTGTTCAAGATGTTACTTGATGTAAAATATCACCTTGTAGTATTTTTGATATTCTGCCAACATATCATACTCCTGATTATTATATACTATATTAAATATTTTAATAAAAATAATAAAGATAAATAATATTGCTTTTCAAACCATTTATAATCAGGAATAGAAATTATTAATAACTAGGGCACGGAATTTAATGACCTTAAAAATCACAAAAAAAATTATTTTTTTCTCTTTTCGGGTGAGATATTATTTTGTTCTTCCCCTCTACCAAGAGTCGCCACCGTCACCAATCCGCCGCAGTCACACCAGTGCGCCACCCACTCTGTTATCAGTGATTATTATTATTAATAATAATCATTGATAACAGAGTAGGTGGCGCAGTGGTGTGACTGCGGCGGATGAAATAAAATAGAGTCATTTTTTGATTTTTAAGGTCATTAAATTCTGGGCCATTTAATAACTCAAATACAACCAATGATGACGAAAAACAGTTGTAATTGGTTGATGCCATATAAATGTGAGTTTCACTTACTTACGATTAGATTTTTATTTATTTTCATCATTTTCGTACAATGAAGAGTTAGTTAATTTTTGTTCGATGATCAAAATTTAAATGGTTTTAAAAAAATAATTATTTGGAATTGAAATCAAAATTAATTAGAATAATACTTGAATATTTAAAATTTATCGTTTATAAATTCATTTGAATTAAAATATTAGTTTAGTAGAAAAATGAGTTGATCAAAACAGATCTGATTAAGTAGTTCTAAAATTAATTTAAAAATAAATTCAATTAAGGATGATTAAAAAAATTAAATATTTAAAACATAAAAAATTTATTGCTTTCAAAAATAGTAAAAATATTAGAAAATGTTTTTTTTTGAAATCGTAAAATTAAAAACAACATATATTTTTTTTCATTTGAAAAACAAAATGTTAAAAAAGTAAAAAAAAAATTAATTTAAAAAATAATGGCAAATTTTTATTGGAATCAAGAACGCCATTAAAATGAAATTTTACTGTCGCAATATTGGGTGGATTTTCCACCATCTTGAGGCTGAATTAACAACAATTTTGCTGTCGATTTAGCAAATCGATGATTATGCAAACATCTTGTGTAATTACTAATTAAATATTTTCAACAAATTGGAAGAGAGACTTGTTTGGACATTAATGGACGGATTAAGTGATTTAATCAATAATGCCTCACAAGTAACTCTTTCCCGATAATTTTTAAAATTACTGCACAATATTTTAAAATAAGTTGTTTTCACTTCCGATTTACAAACCTTCATATGCCCAGCAATATTAATATAGTGCGACAATAAAATTTATTTTAATGGTGTACTTGATTTTAATAATAATAAATATTTTTATTAAAAATTTAAAATTAAATATTATTTTTATTTGATAGCTATTTTAAATAAATGAAAGATGATTTGAAAATAAAGATCAACGGATTGATTATTAATTAAGAAAATAGTTGAAAATTGTTTATAATAAATGTAAAAATTGAGATAAAATGATTTCTAAATATGATGTTACAAACAGGTCTCACACGTACAATGTTAGGTCTACAACACATCAAGAGCTCAATGATGTCAATTTGGAGTCCCGAGTTACTTTTGCGAATTGCTTTTTGAAAAGATCGAAGGGAGATGAATATATTCTTTCATCTATTTTATGAACACCCAAGGCTCATTTTGTTATTTTAAAAGTACAGTACGTTCCAAAAGTCTGTTCGCACCCATTGAAATTTTGATTTCTGCTATTTAGTAAATTGTTTAAATGCTTTAATTTAAATAATTTTAGTAAATTTAAAATTGAAATATCAAGACCATCTTTTTTTAAGATGAATTAATTAAATGTCTCTCTTTTAGATTCAATGACAACTCGAAATATAGATATAAAGTTTAGGATTATTATTGTAGAATTAATGAATGAGGGTCATTCAATGGGTCGGATACAAGAAATTATGACGGTTAGACATGGTATTATTGTTTCAAAGCGGGGCATTCAAAAAATTGTACATAAGTTCAAGACATTAGGTACATATGAAGATAAAAAACGTAGTGGACGACCTTCAAAATTACCAAAACGTTCTGAAAGAATTATTCGCCGTATATGCTTGAAAAATAGGCGCATGTGGATAAGTAAAATAACATGAGCTTTCAATGCAGCTGGAATGATACATGCATCACGAAGTACAGTGAATAGAATTTTGATAAAGTACGGCTTAAAAAGTCATTATGCTGTTTGCAAGCCTTTATTGAATGGAAAGCAACGAAAAAGAAGAGTTGAATGGGCTCGGGATAAACAAAATTGGGACATCGATAAGTGGTCGAATGTAGTTTTATTGTGATGAATCTATGTTCCGCACATATAGCCACACTCGTAGCGAAATCGTTAGAAGGTTTGACAATGAAAGGCTTAGTCACATTTGTACTAAGAAGGTCCTCCAACATGGTGTCCAAGTTCATGTATGGGGATCTTTCTTCAGATTTGCTGTTGGTATCTTAAAACGGATAAACGGAAATTTAAATTCGAAGAACTATCAAGACCTAATTGTCAATAACATAGACATTACAAGGCAATACTTGGTATTCCCTCTTCCAAATTTTATATTTCAGCAAGACAATGCGCCTTGTCATCGATCAGCATCAACAGTGTCTTTTTTTAAACACAAAAGATAAATATTCTTGATTGGCTTGCCAACTCACCAGATGTAAACCCAATTGAGAATTTGTGGGGTATTATAAAGAGAAAAATAAATAATATGGATACTTTGAATTCAGAGAAAATGTGGATAGAAATACAAAAGTTATGGTACAACATTTTTATGTCGTCGACTTGTCGATTCGATGTCGCGAAGGGTGTCTTCAATCATCAAGATGAAAGGATACCACACAAAATATTAAAAATAACATTTTTATTTGTAAATATAATATTTACTTCCACTTCATCGCCTTTTTACTTAGGAAATTTGTATAAGTGATGATTTTTATGGGTGTGAACAGACTTTTGGAAAGCACTGTAAGTGAAAGTAAATCTGCAATATCTGACATCAGAGAACATCATAATTTGTACCATATAGGTGTAGAAAAAACCATTTATTTACTCGATAGATATGGGATAGCAGCAGAAGTTGATGAAGTTAAAAGGATGATAAAAGAGTGCAATAAATGCGACAGTATCGATCCGTCACCGAAAAGAGTAACTCATGATTCGTTAATCATTCAAAGTAATTGGGAACGTTTACCGTTAGACCATACACATTGCAATGGTATTACGTACTTGTCAATGATAGACTGTGGACCAAGTAGATTTTCTGTATGGAAACGCGTGAATTCTGAATCGGTTCAGGATGTGACTGCACAATGTCAAGTTGTATTTTCAGAAAGAGGATCTCGCCGAGAAATCTGGGTGGATAATGGAACTGCGATTAGGTCATCAGAATTCAAAATGTTGTGTAACTCATGGGGAGTAAATATTATTTATAAATGTGCATATAGGCCATCAACAAATGGTCTTGTGGAGAGATGTCATCGCACAATTAAACGAATTGCGAAGAGGTCTGATATTCCAATATGGAAAGCAGTATTTTGGTACACCAGCAGAGTTTATATACAAATATAACATCAGATTACCAGTAATGAGTGATGTAGCTGAAAAAAACGGTAAAAATGAATGAAAAATCGGTGATAAGGTGTTTGTTAAACCTCGTCAACATACACGATGCACCGAGACATAGACACCGGGGGTCGTTACAAAGGTGATATTGCTCAAGAACAGTATTTTTAACAAAACGGTGCAACGTCACATGTGAAAAATAACCTCAAAAAATTTTTATCTTCGCAATTCCGAAACAATAATCAGTAGAAATTTTAATAATACATGGCATCCATGTTTCCCCGATCTGTCTCCATCGGATTTTTGGCTTTCTGAAACAAAGAACTATGTTTTTTTGTGAGGAAGGAATGAGTAAAAAGCGCCATCATCAGCTATCAATAAAAATATTTTATTGGTAAATAGAAACAAAGATTTTAAATCAATCTAATTTCGTATGATTTTGTTGGATAAATTAATTTACAATATTTATCATTGACGCTACCATTTTCTTTCAATTTTTATAATTAATCGATTGGTTACAGATATTTGGTGTTCGTAAAATTAATAAACTGTGATCTTTGCATTTTTGGTTTATCTGACGGCCTTCAAAGCAAAAAAAGATCGTATACTATCGTGTGAAAGTGGTAAGTAAAGAACAAAAAAATAATTTGTATTAAGACAAAATAGAGTAATAGGTTATTAAGTATGAAATTTCTAAGGAGCCGGCCAATTGGTATAAAACAAAACAATCATCATAACAATAAGTGAAATTAAAATTGTAAAAAATCCGACAAACGATAGACTGCATTAATATTTCACACTGTGCGCTACATCACGGAGAAAATCAGTCATTTCATCATCCCAAGTTTCTATAACTGTTTATAGTCTCTCTGCACAATCAACACATTTTTTTCCTTGCTGGTTGCTTCAACAATAATATTCTAAATTCCATGGATATATACAGTCAGGTGCAAAACTTTGTGAACGCTTGTTTCTATACTGCTTTTTGTTGTTGCACTGCATGTTTGTGTATTCCTTTTTACTTATACATAAACCATTTAAATGATTAATAAACATATTTTATTTTTATTACTTTTCCAGTTATAAATTGCCATTATTTATTTTACAATCACGCCTGTCCGCGGCAAGGAGCTAACAACAGAACAGCGTGCAGCAGTTTTACCATTGCACGAGTACGGCGTTTCTTATCGACAAATAGCTACAACTCTTAATGTTTCTCTTGGAGTTGTGTGTCAGACTGATCAGAGAAAAGGGGAGACTGGTTCATTATGTTCAAGATCTCGATCTGGTCGTCCAAGGTCAACCAGTCAAAGAGACTGATTGAAATATTACACAAATCAATACACAAAATACTAAATATACACTGGTTTTTCGTGGTTTATGTGCCAATCGTGACAAGTTTTGATAAATTTGTGTCTTATTGTAATGTTCTAATAAAATCTTTGTACTTTGGTGTGCTTTTGTCAATATAATTGCAGTTGGGTGTAAAAGACAATTTAACAACAAGTGTTCACAAACTTTTGCACCTGACTGTATATATATACACCGCCCTACCAAAAGTCACCGACCACCGGTGTGTTCGCAGTAATGAGAGATTATGAGAATTTTTAAACGAATGATATATTTACAAAAAATAGAATGTATAATA
>MQRK01254793.1:33705-58961 GCA_001938485.1 Girardia tigrina
GACGAAACAGTTCGAATGATGGATTGGCTCGAATATCGTGTAATAGTGGTGCCGGAAGTCATTGGGTCGAGGATTGGAGTACTTCTCGGTATGGACGTAATCAGCCAACTCGGGGGCGTGTGGGTGCCCGGTGGAGGTGGTGCCCCAACGTTTGGGCGGATTGAGCACCAGGCGGTGGTGGCTAGAGCGAATCGACGGGCACGCACAAGAATCGACGATGACGATTTTTCAGCTGAATTCGATGGTCGTTCATGGACAGCGGCATGGAATTGGAACAGCGGCGAGGTACCGCCTGAGTTACTCGGGGGTGTCCATCGAGCGAGTGAAAGGTGCTCGACAGTTTTGAGCTGGAAACAAAACCGCCGGTAAAAATTGACGGAGGTAGAGTGCTCGGACTTGTTGTAAGCAGGATTGGCGGTAAGCTGCGATGGCGCAGAGACGGCCAGGTTCCGGAATTGCCGGATCGACTAACGCGACGAAAAGTGTTCTCGTGGGTTCGACAGCTGGTGGGTCACTTTCCAGTTTGCGGCTGGTTGAGACCGGCATGCAGTTTCCTAAAAAGAATGACCTGTCGCGGTGGTTGGGACGAGACTGTGGAACCGCGAGTAGTGGATATCGCAAAGAAGCTGGAGGAGCGGCTCAAAAACAAAGACCCAGTGATCGGAAGGTGGGAAGTACCCAATCACAATCGAGGCCGAGTGTGGCGTGACGCGTGTTCAATCGCAACCGGTATCTCTATAGAGATAGAGGGAGAAATTGGAGAAGATGCGTCATGGCTGCGCAAGGAGAACGATGTCGCTCACATCAATCTTGCAGAGCTGGTGACGGCCAACGAGGTGATAAGAGTAGCAGTCGCTTGGGGGTTAAAAGAAGTAGAAATCATAACCGATTCTGCCACCGCATTCCGGTGGTTAAGGAATGCAACAAAGGGCGAAGGACCAATCAAATCCAGCGGGATGAACGAGCTTCTCGTAAAGCGGCGCATCGGCACGATCAAGCAGACAATCGAAGAGGAGCAGCTAAGCGTTGAGTTGAGGCTGGTTGGCTCAGCAGAAAATCAGGCAGACCGTGTGACTCGAGTTCCCAGCGAATGGCCTACCACAGTAAAAGAAAAAAATGGACGTTGCAGCAGTGATGGTCGATGAAGAACAGGGGCCGACAGACGGTCTAAAAACGCTCCACGAAATCCACCATTTTGGGGTGAAACGAATGTCATTTCTGGCGAGGAAACTGTGGGGCCCAAGGTGCATGACCGAAAAGCAAGTGCTGGAAGTGATAAAAGGATGTCATCAGTGCGCATCAATCGATCCAGCACCGGTCAGGTGGGAGAGAAACGAGCTTGGCGTCAAAAAGACATGGCAGTGGCTTGCCATGTACGTGACACACACCTCAGATGAGAAATACATGACGCTGGTCGACTGTGGGTCAGGGCGGTTCGCGATTTGGAGAAAAATTGCATCAGAAAGCGACGGAGATCTTTGTACGGCTCTAAGAGCGGTGTTCAACGAGTTCGGGCCACCACAAGAGCTTCTATTGGATAATTTCGCGACACATCGAGGAGCGGTAATTCAGAAACTGCTATCAGAAATGGGAATCGAATCGCGGTTTCGGTGCGCAAACCGACCCATTGGAAATGGAATCGTCGAACGCTGTCATCGGACCATCAAGCGCTTGGCGGCGAGGAGCAAGAAGCCAATCCACGACATGGTAGCGTGGTACAATGCAACTCCAAATTCGGCGGGTGTGATATCGGCGTCTACTGTACTTGCACAACGGCTGCGACTGCTGCTACCGATTGACTTTGCCGTACGGCCCCAAAATGACGACAAAGTCGTGGAAACGAGAGGAATAGGAGTGGGAGACGAAGTGTTCGTGAAACTGGTGAACGCGTCATGCACGACTCAGTGGAGACGTGCATTAGTGAGCGGGATTCGCCAACCTAATCAAGTAGAGATCGACAGCATTCCATACCACGTGTAGCACATCAGGCGTGTGCCCCTTGGCGGGATGACAGAGCGAGCGGAGAAACTTTCAGAGCCGCAAATCGCCCCTTCAATGACGAACACGGGTTATCTCAGTGACAGTTCAGACAATGAAGAAGAACAGCCGTGGGACCGAGCAAGGGACGACTGCGAGAGCAACCAGCTACCGGCTGACGAGATGATCAAACCGAGGCCGCAACTAACAGTTGTTTGACCAGCAAAGTTCGCGGACTACATTTGCGCAGGGATGAAGGCAATAAAGAAAAGTGGAATCTTGCAGTGCATGGACAGCGTCTGTGTTAGTGCCTTGAAAGCAAGGGAGAGTGTGATTTAATTATTTTTGTTTAAATTGGTAATTCGCCAGTATTGTGAATAATTCAAAATACAGTTTGTCTATCTGTTAATTGTTTTATTTAATTCCACTTTTCACAGATTATATGACAATGATTCATCACAACGTTATCACTGTTTCTGAGGAATGTTTGAATGTTGTGTGCTGATTTGTGATCGTGTTTTTCCTAACCAGATGGCTGATTAATATCTTGATTCTTAGTATCTAAAACTGATTTAATTTAATGTTTAATTTTATTTGAAGTTTAAAAACCGTTTAAAAATTTTAAATGATTTGACGAATTTATTTTATATTTTTAAATAATTTATCAAATTAATATTTCTAAAAATCATTAAAATTCATTTTAATACCACTGGCATTTGTGCGATATTTTTCGTAATATTTAAGTGTCATTTGGATTAAGATAATTTGAAAATAAAATTATCGCTCTATTTGAGCAATGTTTATGAATGAACGATCTACCACTACCCAAGAATGACCCAAATAGTGTTACTAAAAAAAGTTATAAATGATGAATGAAAATAAGAGTTCTCTTAATTTAGTTGAAAAAAGAATTAAGTCAATCTTCTAATCAGTAAAAAAAATACAAAATGAAATATAAAAAATGTAAATCAGCAAATTACATTGAAGATTTTTACATGATGTACTGGCGCATTTATTATTTATTTGCACTATACAATCAACCTCTTTAAAAACAATTTATTCTATTCACGGTTAAATGGTAAAAATTATTGAATAATTAAATAAAAATTTTAGTTTCAACTTAACGATTTTACTTTTAAGAAAATAGTTTCTACTATAACAAACATTGCATAATTGTCGGAGATCAATGGTTTATTAAAAACTAGATTGAAAAATTAAACTTGTTCACCTTTTTTAATAGCTTAAATTATTTCAACTAATAATAGTAATCATTTTACAATTTCATTTGTATTATTTATAAACAATCAATACTCAATTTATGTAAATGTGAATTGGTTCGAGTATGTGTGTTTTTCTATTTACCAACACACACACACGCGTGAGCTGTCCAATCAATATCAAGCATAAATTATGACACACAGTTACCACAAGTGAACATTAACGAGACCATTGACAACACGACATCACATCAATGAACAACAGATATTTCCAGCATCATAATTCTGACGAATTCAATGCCAATTTCGGCCCATCGTTCTTGTCGAACAGCACCAGCCAACTGTCGACAGAAGCTACTCTCAGCATCTTCCCGGACGACTTCACGAATGCCAATGTCCGGAGATCTACGGTACCGGCAAGCAGCAGTGATGCGCTCTGCAGAGACAAGTGCTCCACACAGGTACTCTATTCTAAATTGAGTGACGAGTGTAGAGAGATATCGGCGTGCTCGATCGAACTAATTGAGAAATTCATCGACGATCTCTCTGGGAACATGGAGGAGTCGGCGAGAGAAAGGAACATCAAGTACCAGGAGTACGCCCAGATCATCGCCAAACAGCTCGTTCACGACCTGAAGACCAAGATCTGCGATGCGGACAACTACAAGTACGTCAATATCGTCAAGGTCGGTGCCTTGAAAGACGTGAGTATTGATTTCATTCATTTTGGTTGCCGGTGCCTGTGGGATCCGGACACAGATCTCATGGTCAATGTCAAGTATATCAAGAATGGTGTTTTTGTTCTGTTGGATATTGTTAAATTTGCGTATATTGGTGAATGAGTGTCCTTTATCTCATGATTTATATTGTATTTAATAAATATTTCGTATAAAATATTATTTTTTGTAATGTTTTATGACCATATAAGTTGTGATTGGGAAACTTTAATATTCACTAACTCATTATGATTTTAGTCATTTTCTCATTACGTTTTTCATATTAATTAATTAAATTTCTAACCCTTAAATTGCCCTACGGGAACGCAGGCATACGATTTTCGTAAAAACTTGCTACTAGGTAGTCGGCTCTTTCAACCCATGACCTAGCTCAGCCCATATACATTTTCAACCTATATTTCAACCCACATAGTAAATTATTATATACTGATATAAAATATAATTAGTAATTTAATAATAAGATAATAATGTTCTTATGGCATATTTAATTTTGCATTATTTACAATATTTAGCATTATTTCTCCAACTTCAAAAAAATACCTCTCGTGTTATTTTCGATATGCACCTTTGGGTTAATTAATATACAACCATAAAAAATATTAGATTCAATTACAAGTTTATCATATAAATCATTTCTTCCGGTTCGTGATATTTGTGCGCTCGAAGTTTGATACTGATGTTATTTTTTTATTATATTTTTTTTATTAATCTTGGAAACCGATATTTGTTTATTTTCTAATTTTGAATTTAAATAATAATAATTTAGAGAAAAATTAAATTCAAGTAAGTTTCAAATAAATCTTAGAAAAAACATGTCTTGCTTTGCCCTTCTACAACCACAATAGAACATTATGGCAAACAATGCCATCTTTTCCCGTTCACCAGAGCCAAAAGTGTCAAATTACAGATGGCGTAAAATTAAAACATTTATAATTTCAATTTATATAATTTGCAATTTCCTTCATAATTTTTCGTTGGTTGAAGGGCACTTCAACCCATGACCTTTTTCTACCCGCGGCTATTTCAATATTGTATATTTTCAACGCTCGACCTTTTCAACCCCCACAAAAAATTTAATTGTTATTATATATTAATTGAGGAAATATATGGTCTTAATGGAAAACACATTAATTTACTATGTTATAAAATCATTTATTTCTCAAAAATGAAATACAATGCACATCAAATACAGTACACCAGCAAGTTGTAAACTGACTAGATAAGTGAAATCCTATGACAAGTTAACATAATAATTTATTATTATGATTGCTAAATTAAGAAATTAATCATAAATTAAATGAAAATAAAAGAAATTTAAAATAATCATCTGTTATCCAAACATATTCATTTAAAAATTTGAAAACTACTTTAATAGACTAGAAATTTTTTACCTGAATTATAATTAAGTAATCACTTAGTTAACAAGTTAGACAATTTTAACAATAAAATTTTTTAATAGTATTTTTTTATTTTTACAATTTTATTTGAAATTTGTATAATTTTACTAATTTTCCAATTTTTATTTTTTTAATTATATTGAAATAAAGGTTGAAAGGACCGGGGTTGAAAATGTATATGGGATGAAAGGACTGGGGTTGAGAATGTACAAGTGGTTAATTAGGTCATGGTTGAAACGTCCTACAACCTTGTAGTTACATATTTAAGCATTTTATTTCTCAGTATATTGATAATTATAATCAAGTGTTTATCAAGTTAACCTTTGTCGCCCGGTACGGGTTATATTTTGCACCTCACAAAATTCATACTAAAAATTATTTTTTCAAGTAATATAATACAATTTGGTTTATATAAATCTCATCAATGAAATTATAAAACACCAATTATAATTATTGTTAATCTTTAATTATTATTTAATATTAACAATGACATTGCTAGTTTGATGCGTAAACTAGTTACAGTTAGAAACATGAAATTGGCCACGCTCATTGCAACCTTCACAAGTGTAGATAAGTCAGGTTGAGCTAGGTACTATTCTTAGTAGGATGTGTCGCGAAATTTAATAAAAAATATAATGCAAAATATAAATTACATGTAAAATTGGATTTAAGTCTGGAATTATCTTAGATGATGTTTTAGAGCATGACCCCAACGACTAAATCTGCCTACAAAACGTGGAAGATGTTATCAGTGTCCACAGAAAATGATAAAAAGGTGAAAGACACATGTAGCAACTGTAAAAGGTTAGTATGTGCAGTGCAAAGAAAACTGCAGACAAATGTTGTATGTACAAATTGTTTATTAAAATGAACCATATATAAAAATTTATTGTAGTAATCATAATAAAATGTAGAAAATATTATATAAATTCAATTTTCTTGAAAAATATATTCAAATATATCATTAAACTAATCAAATTAAGTGGGATCCTAAGAGGAGCCCGCATGGGTATTTACGTTGACTTTAATATCATGGGCATTTAAGAGCTTAAGATGTAATAGTATTTTTTTTCGAGTTAAATTTTATGTGATGGTAAAGTTTTTATATTGAACTTTTGTCATCTTTGAAAACTAAAATTATTTATATTTTTGTTCATCCTAATCACCACCATCGAAATTTTCCTTTTACATCATTTGGAGTAATTAACCCCTGTTCTCCGACCACAAATATAAACGATCGCTATTTATAAACATAAATATATTTTGAAACTTAATCAATTTTAATCCATTTCTGAAATAATTTTTCACTGTCATACTTTTGAAAGTGCTTAAGTCATGAAAAGATTAATTAAAAACATTAATAAGTTGACATAGGTATACCTTCAATTCAATAGTTATTGTATTCGGGGCATTTTTAGTAAGATTCAATCATCCAAAATTAATGTGTAAGCATCGATAAAAAGACTAACAATATTTAAAATGATTAAACGGAAATAAAATATATAAATTGTAAAACACGTATAGGACATTACAATAGCATTTATTTACACTAAATTAACATATTTATATTTATATTTTATGAGTTTTTTTGTAAACAGTGCATTGCCAAAGGTAAATGGACACACAATAAGAAATACAAATAGTAATATATGAATCAATCAATACTAAGAAACTGATTTTGCCTGCTAAAGTCGCTGCAAAATCTGAGAAAATATCACCTTTGATCAAAAGAAAAGAACCAATAAAAGAATGGAAAGTTAAGGTATCTACATTTACAAAGTTTTGGTACAAGTTAATTCCGATATTGAAATTTCTGGAAAGCAACGTACTTCATGAATAGCTTTGTGATCTAAAACAAGAAAGCAACTATTTCAAGACGAGAGATTCAAACACCTGTTCAATTGATTTTACCGGGAGAATTTTCAAAACACGTGTGTCTGTGAAGGAATGAAAATGAATGACTAAATACACTGGATCAAAGTAAATAAAAAATGTAATTTTAATATTATTGGCAACAAGATTTATTCAAGATTTATTCAAGACACACACAAGGGAATGAAATAAATTAATTTGTTGAGAACATCTTGGGATCTCGCAGCTTAAACTTCTTGAATAACATTGAGGAAAACATAGGCAGATGAAGTCTTTTTCTACTTTTGTGATGGCTTGATCAAAAACAAACCAACAATTCTCTATTGCGTTCATACCAAGTTATTGAGCAGGCCAAGTAAACCATGAAATATTCAATAGCTGAATTCAGGTTTTAGTTGCTTTGGCAGAATTGGCAGTTGTACCATCTTAAATGAATAGGCTGTGTGTTTTTCAAGAAGACCCTCATCAAGGACTTAAGTATAAGCCTATGAATTAACAGAACTTGGGAAATGTATTAACTCAGACCTACCAGTGAATCATATCGCTTCCATAAACATAAAACTGGGACTATGCTTGTTCATGATTGTTCCGAGAATTATCTGACTACTTCTCCTTTCCACTGAATTATTCAGTTCCACGAGGGTAATCGATCGAGCCAGCCATGATCGATCGCATTTAACTTCGGTCAACGAATAATTGTTGCGCAATCGAGAAATAGAAGTCAACGGTGATGGGACTCTGAATGACGTGTAACATTTGACATTATAGATCACCGACTCGGCGATTGTCTCGAAAATCAATTCTTCCGAGCTCTCGCGATTGCGTATTCTCGGGAATTTGAACGCGTAATTCTATTTATCATTATTCGTACTGTAATGATTGTCGAGTTCGTTCAGAAATTTGAACAGCAATTTACCACTCGGATTACTCTAACTTATTTAAAAATCGCCTCGCAGATGTTTGAATTTGTTCAGACGGATTCGTAAATACACCTCAAGGGGCTGTTTGACAGTTTGTTTGTTCCTATTAGAATAAAATTTTAAGGTTTCCTTCTTTATCGAATCGAAATACCCTATAATTATATCATGCATATATTTGGTCTGTAAACAATTTAAGTGAACGATATTGACAAATCCATAGAGATACATTTTGAAATTGGCATTACTCCACATCTCGAAAGTCCTTAAATCGTCAAATGTGTGTCAAGAAGAATCCAACGGAGTCTTTCATTGAAATCTTTAAATATCGAGTCTTCAATGCAAATTAAATTCAAACTCCCACCGCCGTTACGTGAATGAAATCAATTATTTTCTATTGTTTCTTTCGAAAACTCACATGTAATTTAGTGGTAAAACCAAAGTGCAGTACGATTGAAAATTATTTATTATTTTTCGCACACAACATTAAACACTGATGATTAAAATAACGCTTTTTAACAAGGCAATATTTTTTTTACAATTCAAATTCTTTTACAAACCCAACTTTTAATAATATAATTTTTTATAAATCACTTTTTTTTCATCTATATATATATATACAAATCTTTATTTTAAAAGTTACGATTTTATAATTTTAATTTCCTTGTGGAACTTTTTAATTCTTGCTTGCCATTAAATTCTTATGACTAACATTAAATTCATGATCTGGTCGACGCCGCACCCAGACATGTCCGCTAGTTGAGAACTGCCTAAAGAAACTCGCATCACTGAATATTATTGTCTTCCAAATATTAAATGGCTCCATCGCAACGATGAATAGTATTGCTATGGGGTAACAGTGACTTCCGACGTGCTATCCTAAAAATTGTAAACTCCCGATGCCATTGCAGTTCACCAGAAATCTAGAGAGGAATGGAACCACAAGGAGAAGTGGTTGCAAAGAAATTGGCAAAGCATCTCGAAGATGAGGAACCAATTAAAGGCAAATGTGAAGTGTCTGATTGCAATTGCGGTCGATTGTTATGCTATGCAAGTTCAATCGCTATCGGTATCTCTGTAAAGATAGAGGGAGCAGTGGTGGAGGAAGCATTTTGGTTTTGCAAGGAAGAGGAAGCTTCTCACGTCTGCCTAACAGAGCTCAAACCTGCAAATGAGGCGATAAAAGTAGCTGATTCGTGGACCTGAGCGAGTTTGAACTAATGACCGACTCCGTCACCATATTCGGATGGCTAGCATACACGATAACGGGCTATGGGCCAGTCGAATCATGCGGGATAAGCAAGCTACTTGCTAAACAATGCATCATCATTATTAAGAAAATCGTAGAGGAATAGGAGCTGAAAGAGAAACTGAGACTGGTCAGTTCGGCGAAGAACAATATATATTGCCTTTCTAAAGTGCCCAGTGATTGGTTGGCCGCGTCAAAGGAACACCTGTCAGTGGCGACAGAAACGGTTGACGGTAGTGAGAGTCGCTTGACAGCCTATAAACGATCGCGGTTTTCACCATTTCAGAGTCGGAAGAATGATGTTTCTGGTGAGAAGATTTTGAAGATGTTGAAACGTGTGTAGATTAGTATTTTTTTAATAAAGTGGAAGCACGTACGTTGAATCACCGTTTGTGGAGAAATTAAGTTATCATTATCGACTATGGGCCAGTGGTTTTTCCTTTTTCCTTTTTTCTCTTTTAACTCCTATTCCTCTATGATTTTCTTACTGATGCTGATGAACCGTTTAGCAAGTAGCTTGCTTATCCCGCATGATTCGACTGGTTCTTGTAGCTTCATATATATTACGTTACTGCTAGAAACAAAAATTTAATTTTTTTGCCAAAAATAATTTTAAAAATAAATAGTTTCAATATTGATTATACAGATGTAAGTAAATTGTCCATGTAAATAATCTAGTAATTCTGCATCGGTAATGTGATTGTTCGATATGATTTTTGAAGCATCACTTATTTTCTTTGGTCACTTTTTGCCTCGTCATGTAATTTTATTTTGATATTTCTACTTAATATAAATGAATTGTTTATTCAATTATCTAGAGACTTCCACACCGATGCATTGCAATGGTGAATTAAAATTATTAAAATTAGATATTAAATATTTTTATCAATTATTTAATTTTATCGTAAATCGATAAACTGATATCGATAATTAAATTATGGATGAAGCTGTACAGGAAGAAAACCAGCAGGAAATACTGCCTGAAATAGTAAAGTGTTTGGAACATCCCAACATAACGTTCCCGTTTAGATAGTAGATTTCCCTTTACCGATAGAAATGATAGCAAGTAGTCTCGGACTTCTACTGAAAGGTTTATTTGGCGAAGGTTACATGTACACGAGAATCATGCTCAACGAAAAGTTACATATTATTTCACCGATTTTCATTCAACTTTTATTTATTATCAGAAAACTGACGGACATAGAAAATCTCCGATCGTATATAAATTTATTTTACGTAAATATTTCCAAAAATTATCTGGAAAATATTAACGCATTGGAGAAAATGACTTACATGTTGACATTGGATGCTTCGTTCAATCGAATAAGCGATATTGTAGTTATTGCCAGTCATCAGTTCTTGAGTGAAGTAAATTTAGCTAAAAATAACATCGAGACGCTGCCGAAGATTGACATGCCGTTGCTGAAGAAACTCAACCTTAATTGTAAGAAAATAGAAATCTTGAAACTCTTTCGTTCGTACTTTACCTACGAAAAACAAATTCCTTTGGAAAATTTTTATCTTTTTCAATATTTTCTAAATGATTTATTTTATTTTTCGGGTAAAAAACCTTTTAAAATTTTGTCAAATATTTTTTCTGCAAAAATACATTGTTTTTCATCTGGCTATAACCATCTGCTTATAATCCATAAATAATAACACAAAATTTATCTAAATTCATTAAAATATACAGGGTGTTCTGAAAGTCCGGTGCAATTCTCACAACAAGTAAAAAACAAGTTTATTTATTTAAATAAACTGATATTTATAGAAATTGAATATTTGAGAATTGCACAAAAATTTTCGGACATCATGAATATTGTTGGGGTTTTAAAATATAAATTTAAATGTTTAATCAAAAAGTTTTGTAAAAATTAATTAAAAATAATTCTCTGTTAAAAAAATCAATAATTTTCGATTTACATTATTTTAATAAAATTTGTATAATATTTATAAATATTTTTAGAATTGTTTTAGCAAACTAATTTTCAAGGTTAGAAAAAACTATTATATAAACAATTATTATTTTAGTATTATTCACACAAAATTTCGGACAAAAATTATACTTCCGGACCCTACTAAAGTTTTTCATGTTTTGCGGTAATCTTTTTTTTATTATTTTTTGTTAACAAATCTAGTATCCTGTAAGAGAGAAAGATTAAAGTTTAAATTTCAGATATTGCTCGTTCTAAATTGATATTGGTTTGTGTTGATTGAGTGTGCTTCAAACTATTGATTTAGCGATAAAGTTTCGATTTCAGTTTTGTGCTCAAGTTGTCATTTTCAAATAAAGTTTATTAAAAAGATTTGTGTTCATTCTTCATATATTATTGTTGGAAGAAACCTTTTGGTCGATTTGGAGTCAGATTACCAATTTAATATAATCAAAAATAGAAACGAGTTTTAATTGTAATACCCAACAATATTATTTTATAATTCAACCAAAAAAAACTTACAAGGGATTTAATTTAAAACAAATACTTTTTGTAATATTATAATAGTGAAGGATTTATAATCTAGTTACAGTCTTGCATTTAACTAAATTGAGACCGCAGTTAAGAATAAATATCCTTAATAAGAAGGACAATCCTAAAATAAAGAGCCTATTAAAGGCTACACCAAATTTGCAAAATTTATTTTAAGAATAGCAATCCTTATTTAAGAGTAAGCCATAATTTAAAAAACATAATACACATGCAAGGTATAAATACAAAATAATCAACGTATCAATTTGAGATGGGCGTTTATCCTTAAAATCCTCTCAATCCAACTCGAATTTTCCTCAGTCATACCCGAATCCAACCCGACATGATTTTATTATAATGCGACCCGAACCGACTGTATGCTATAACAGCCCGAATCAACCCGAATGTAAATTAATCTTTATACACAACAAATTATCAATCTTCTCCAAATGATGAGGCCATAAAAGACCTCACAAAAAGCATTTTATCTAGGGTAGTTGGTGAAAAACGAACACGCCTTTTATTTATTATAAAACCAGCTTCCCATAATGCTCTCTCTGATGCTGCAGAAGACACAGGTACGCTAAAAATAAATCGAAAGACTCGAGACAATTGAGGATTGCTACTCTCTCTGGATTTATACCAATCTATTGGTTCTTCTTGAGTAGATGTCCAGTTTCCCTTTGAGAGCTGTTTCCTCCACTTTGTTACCATACAATTCGAATCTATTCTATCTTTTTTGGTCATTGTTCCGATTCCCCCTTTTCTTGATAGACCCGATCTTATATTGCTCTTCGTTTGGCTGAACACCAACTTGATGGGGTTCAAGAATGGGGAGTACGGCGGTAAAAGAACAATTTCCGTATGGCTAGGGGTAGATCACTATGAATTGATGCATTATCATGGATTAGAAATGTCTTGTATGGGTTAGACGCTGAATGAGCTCCGAGATAAATCCCTGATACATCTCTCTGTTCACTGAACCACTTAGGGCAGTAAAATATTGGGGTCCTTTTACCGAAATGGCCATAATTAAAATAATGATTTTTCCTCTGTTTTTTGGAATAATGGAATGAATTCTTACTCCCTTTTCGAGCGTCCTGTTGTTTTTTGAGTCTAAAGATTCAAACCCATCTATTCGATGTATATGATTTTGTTTAATACTTACATTTTGTAAATAAACAGGAAAATGTTAGTTTTGAAACTTTGTGATAAATCGGATATTTGTAAACCCTAACTCAACCCGACTTTCTTAACTGTAATCCGTACCCGACTCGACCTGAAGTAAGAAATCGCTAACTCGCCCGAACCCGACCCGATACCGGGTTGGGTTCGGGTCACAATCGTCGATCTCTAATAACAATTGTATAAGATTATTATATCTCTAATACCAATTGTATAAGATGTATTGTCTTTTGTATTCATGCATTGCATGAGTGTGCAGTATGTATTTTGTGTTATATTATAAATTATTGTTAAATACGGAATGCTATTATTAAAATCAATTACACGATAATAATATAATAATAAATAATATGATTATAATAATACGATATTATTATAGATATTTATATTATTAACTGTAGATTCAATGCAGTTGAATGCAGAGACTATAAAACTTGTAAATGGATATAATCTTATATTATAGGTAAAAAATAACTATCAGTATTTGTTTGTGGAGAAATAAACACTTCAATTACTTATAATTTGTTCAACTAAATTCTAGACAAAATTTAAAATTTCACCGAACATATCTTGAAAAACCGTTTTGGCCAGCTTATTTAAAGAAGGATAAAATCCAATTATTTTGTTAGATTATTAAAGTCAAAAATTTGTATGATAAATCAAAAAAGTCAAAATTTTCAAAACGCCAAATTAACTAGACATTATTATTTAATTTATATTTACTAATTTAATTTCAAAGTAAATTTAATATTTTAAATAAATATTAAAATACTTTAAAATTTTTGTTAAAATAATATTTAATTTAATCTTTCTTTTAAATTTGCAGGGACAAAAACAGAACTATTACTGACTTCCCGTGTATTTTATAATTTTATTCTTCTTTTGACACTACATACAGTCAAACCCCGGTTTAACGAAAAACACAGGGATCGAGGAAATATTCGTTAAAGCGGGTTTTGAATATAATGGCCGGTCCATCCCTAATTTTATTTACTATTCATTGTTAGGATTTAAAGAAGAAAAATCCATATACTTTATTGAAAAACATTTAATTCCCGTTCAGAATATTTAAATTTAATCAGGAATGAGGCCGAAAACACGGAAAAAATAGAAGAGAGCTCCGAAATCGAAAATACTCAGCGCTGTAATTTAAATTATTCCAGTTCAGAAAACTCAGAAGACATAGCACCACTCGAGAATATTTCAGAAATTATAGTTGAATCCGTAGAAAACATTAATTCGTTGTCTCATTATTCAATTGACGAAAAATTTCGCGAAAGATATTAACTCTCAATGAACAAAATCTTCACGTTCAGTTGAGAAAATTTGTCATTAATGATTTGGTTTTGTTAAACGCGTAATCAAAATACAAAACGTGGAAAATTTTGACGGATTTTTCTACGATAATCAATTTTGTTCTGTTGATTTGTTAAATTAAGGATAAGTAAAAAGTAAAATCTAAACACAAATGAAGAAAAAAATGTATTTGGAAGTAGAATAAAAAAATATTAATTTGATATGTTTATTTCATAATTAGGTTTATAAAGTTAAAATAAAGCTTAAAATGAAAGCCCACAACAGCCCATAAATTTAACTTTAAAGGCAAAAAATTAAAATTATCTTAAATAAATTCACCTAAAAATTTGGTCAATCGATCATTAAAAACTTTATGTAATTTCACTAAATTGTAGTTTTTATATTTAAATGTACTATCATTTTAAAATATTTAAACAAAATAAGATTCATGAATTTTATTAATTTAAGTATAAAATAAAAAACGGATGTATCATAGGTGAATTTTCGTTAAGGTGGGGTTTTGATTTTGTAAAATGTGAAGACAACGTTCGTTAAATCGAGGTTTTCATTAGAATTGGGTTCGCTAAAGCGAAATGTACGGTGTTTCGGCAGGGACTTCACTATTCTTTCGTTAAATCGGGATTTGGTTGTAGTTTAGTTTAATTCAATGTCAAAAGTGAAAAAAAATAATTAAAAGAAAAGGAAAAGTCCAAATTATTTTATGGTTATTGGGTAAGGCAAACTATTCTGCAAACTTTACAAAGTTGAAGTTTGCTTTGTAAAACAAATCTTCAATGATTTACATCTAAAGTCAATGAAACATTTCCGGTTGGCCAGAAGGTTTTTTGATCAAAGAAAAATCACAGCGGCAAATGGGAACCAGCAATTTTCATTGCAAATCACCGAGATATTTTGAGTGCAGATATGCCACTACACAAATTAGGAAATGATAAAATTGTCCAGCTTTTAAGTTGATGAATTATCCATTCCTTTTTGAGACGTATTGCAGAGGCCAGATTGATTTTATTCTCGAAAGTATGATCCAGAAAATCAAATTGGTGCTAAAGGGAGAAAACATTTATTTTGTTTTTAATGAACCCAGCATCAAAGGTGTGAATATTAGTCATACTCATGTAGGATTGCTTAAAATCCTTAGTAAACACTCATTATACAATCAACTGTTCCACAAATCTCTGACTGTAACTGATATTTCTATTGAAATCCGCCAAACTTTGTTATTGATAGAGATTTTTTTCGTTTTTTACTTAGCGATGCTGCAAGGTATATAGTTTCTGCTCGCAAATCATTAAAAATATTATTTGCAAAGCTTTTTTCATGTTAAATGTGCTTCGCAACTAATGTGCAATGCTACCCAAATATTTCCCAATAAGTTTAATAATGTTGATAATTTGATATCCTCATTCAAAGTAACAGTCAAAAATATCGATCTAAGAAAGCGTGTTTTGAAAATATTATCTCCAACAACATCAATTCTGACCCGGGGTTGATGTAATTCTCTATTATGTGGAGAATTTGTCAAATATAAAAGAATTTTTTAAAATTATCAATGTTAGAGGAGTTCTTGTAAGCTCTGCAAAAAGGCACTTGAACCACTCAATGTTACAAAATAATTTAATAACAATTATTTCTCAATACAAATGACTGTCAGCTTTGGCAATCAAAATGAAAATAAAGAATTTTTCCATTGCAAAAGCACTAGATAAAATAGAAAGTATTGATATGCCTGTTAGAAGACGAAATACCATTTCCATACGTTTTATTTAATACAAAAAATCAGTAATTTTCTTCTGCATTTAATTCAATTTAAAGTAACTCCTTAACCAAATTCTTAAAATAGTTTAGTTAAACAAATTATGTAATTTAATATTTTTCTAAATTAATTCGATTTTTGTTAATTATAATCGAATTTGTTTTTGTAATTTAATTTTAATTAGTTAACAGTTGGCAATTATTTTTGGGAGAGATAAAATACTCAGCTCCATACATTTCATCATATAATACATAATCTACAAGCAACCCTCTTTATCAAAAATAAAGGACATTCAAAAAATTAAAGAAATGAAAAATGATAGTGTATCACCAGTGATATGTGTAAGATGGGTACGTATTGTTTTGACCCAGCCGTATTGACCCGACTGTTTTTACCCCGTTTTTTGACCCTGCTTTGTTTTGACCCGAGTTTTAGTTTAATTTTCAGTTTAGTTTAATTTAATTATTTTTTTTATTTTTGATGGTTTTGAACTCATTTTTTTAGTTTAAGTTAATTACATTTTTCTTTTAGACGCTTTTGACCCCATTTTTTAAAATTTAATTTAATGAACTTTTTAGGGGCATTAAGAAAACACGAACTTTTTTTTAAAATTTGGAAAACACATTAACTTTTTCTTCAAAATTAGACAAACTAACTTTTCTTTGACAAATGAATTGATAAAAAAAATAATAAAAATTAAAAACACGATTTTGAATATTTTTATTTTAGACTCCTATTTTTAAATTTTTTAAATTTAAATGAATTACTTTTTTTATTTTAGATAATTTTTTACTTAATTTTATTATTGTTGTTTAAGTGAATACTTTTCGGTAATATTTTTAATTAATTTAATTTAACTATTAGGCTAAATTATTTTTCAAGAATGGACCAGATTTTATCGAAACGAGGGAAAAGAATGTACGCACATGAAGAGTATTTGTACTCTTTCGCAAAGTATTTTGACGACAACAATCAAATTTCTAGGCGTTGTAATGAAATGGTCTCCAGCAAGCACTGTAAGGGCAGAATTCGAACAAAGGTAGAAAATGGTGAGTTTTTAACTATTGTAACAGTCCATAGCCACGACTCTAGTGCAGCAAACGTAGAAGTAGCTCGACGAATTACAAAAAATAAGGAACGTGTAGTTGCAACTCAAGAAATTCCATCCCAAATTAATAATGAATGTTCACAAAACATTCCTCTGTCAGAACAAAGGATTTTTCCAAGACATAATTTAATCCGTCAAGTGATCCTGCGCACCAGAAATGCCTATAACGCAGTCCCGGTTCAGCCGATTAATAGAGAATCCATTGAATTACCTGAATAGTTTACTCTTTATGAGAAGTTTCCGAACCATTTGAGAAATTCTTGTTGGCTGACTCTGGGTTAGGATACCATGATAGAATTTTAATTTTGGACACGAAAGCATTGAACTTTGGTTAGATCATGTTCAAAAAATCTATGTTGACGGAACTTTTGCTTGACGCCACATATGTTTTATCAAGTGTTTGTTATTTTGGCTGGACGTGGAGAGTTTGTTTTACTTATTATGTATGCTCTTTTGCCAAACAAAACTACTGAAACGTATGGGGATTAATTTTCAATTAATTTGCAGGGGATTTCCAAATTTTAATCCTCAGATTATTTCAACGGATTTTGAACTCGCTGTAATGCGTGTCTTTTCTACCAAATATCTCTTATCTGTTGTTCATGACTGTTTTTTCATTTAATTACAAATATAAAACGAAAAGTATCTGAAAAAGATCTAATGATAAATTATAACAGTGACCCAGACTTCGCACTTCATGTGCGCATAATCGGCGCAATTGCATTTGTACCCCTGATAATATTGAGGTTGCAATCGATTGTTTATCAGAGCTTGAAACGTTTCCCAAGAGTTTACTTCCTATCTTGAATTATTTCAAAGATACTTATGTTTGAAGAATGCAGAGAAACAACCGCTGCAGACCTCCGAAATTCAGTCCAGATATATGGTCCGTCTATCATCGAACACTTGATGGTGAGGCACGATCAAACAACTTTGCAGAAGCCTCTCATCGACGTTTTCAAGCTGAATTCTGGGTAGACCATCCAATTTTATGGAATTTTATTGATGAAATTAAAAATGTCCAAAGAGCTAGAGACACAGTTTATGAGCACTTTGTGAGGGGAGACAGTGCAGCATCTAAACGTGAAAAATATAATCAAGCTGATGTTCGGATTCTGAGAATTGTTCAAAGTTCCGATAATCGAGAAATTTCTGAATATTTACTCGGAATTGCAAACAATTTTGATATGGACTAATTTAATATTTGCCTGCAATTGTAGTAAATAATAAATTTTTGGTATTTACTTGACTTGAGTTTTTATATTTAAAAATTTTTATATTTAATTTTTTATATTTAAAAATTGTTATTTCGACTGTACGTGGAAAGTTTGTTTTACCTATTATGTATGCTCTTTTGTCAAACAAAAATACTGAAACGTATGTAGAATACAGAGAAACAACCGGGGTCAAAACAAAGCGGGGTAAAAAAAACGGGGTCAAAACGAACGGGTTCAAAACGGCGGGGTCAAAACGGTAGGGTCAAAACAAACTGCTTCCGTGAAAGACTGCTAAATTGCCCATCGAAATCATTCAACGTAGAGCGAAGTTTTCGATTCTCAATTCAACTCTGAAAAAAATCGCAATTTTCTAGATTTAAATATTTTGAGATATAAATTTATATACAGAACAGTTCTTTTATGCTATGAAATGTTCACTTTTATTTTTTATATAAATTGTATAACAAATTGAAAAAAAATCTTTGCATACAATGTTAATCAATAAAAAACGATTTTGCTTTTTTAAGAATTTTGAGTATTTTTTAAAACAAAAATTTTATTTAAAGACGCTTTTTTTAATAATGTCTTATCCGTGTGAACTGTAACGTAACACCAGAATATGGGATTCAGATAGAACTTACTCACCCGGTGCAGTAAATGGCACTGATCATAACTCTAATTTTTTCAGATGAAAAATTTTAAAAATAGCTTTTTTATAAAATTTATTTAGATTAAAAATAAGTATAAATCATTTCAAAAATACTTCGCAAGAAAATTTTTTGGTAAACTAATTTTCTGGGATGAGTAGAGCATGGAAGAGTTTTCAGAAATTTATTTATGAAATATTAACAAGCGATTTTTTAAGATAATAAAATTAGTAGACTTACAGATGACAACGGAGACTATCTGATTCGTGGAAACTTAATAAAAACTTTGGAGATAAGAAATAATTTGTTAACATCGACTGTTGGAATAAATTTACCTTGGTTAGCAAATCTCTATGCTGCAGGAAACCAAATAACAGAAATTAAAGATTTAAAAGATCACAATATTTTAGAGTTAATTCACTTAAGAGGAAATAAAATTGAAGTTTTAGATGGGCTTGTGGAAAATATTCCAAAATTAAAATATTTAAATCTTAGGTAAGATATTATTTGATATTTGATAGCAATTTTGATAGCATCTTGAAATTATTTTATGTTGAAATTAATTATTTTTTATAAAAGTAAGTCACTTTATACATTTATTTCACATGCATTAATACCCTATTACAAGCCATGGCTTGTGTTTTCTTTTTTGCAAAATCCAAAAAAGCAAGAGAGGCTTGTAGTAGGGTGATGGCTTGTATTTATTTTTTTTTTAAAATATAAAAAAGAATAATTTAAATAAATATCGTATATTAGAATGTTATTTAATATATCACTTTAATATAATAAGCATAATAAATAAAATATCTTAAAATTTCTGCAAGTACGTCTAACGATAAATAACAAAATTTATTCAAAAACAACAATAGCGTCATGCTAGTCAACATCCTCAAAAAATCTCTCCAATTCACTGACTAGTTCTGCTATGTTTCCCAATATAATTTTCATTTTCTTACCAATATGACTTTTAACATTTTTGTTATTACAACAAGTTTGATTGTCCTCAGGACAATTTTTGTCAAAGCTTTCGTAAGATTACATCAGTCTATTAATTAATGACTTTAATCTTATTATCGGAGCAAATGGAGAAATGAATAAATTGTTTAAATATTTACTCAAAATTTATTGGATAAAAAATTAGAATAATTATTAATTATTTAAAAAATATTAATTCAATTTATTTATTTATAAATTGTAAATAAAATTAATAAACTTATTTAAAAATTTACAATTATTTTACATTAGAAATAAATTTAAACATTACATATTTTTAGATAATAAGAATTAAAATATTGATCAGCCATCTGGGTAGGAGAGACACAACTCCAAATCAACATACAACATTCAAACACAAAATATCAAACATTCAAAATATTCCTCACAATTACATTAATTATATTAAATGGTATTTTACTTTATTGATATTGTTTCAATTGATAAATTGAAAAATTAATGTAAAAAACAAACAGTTTTGTTATTGTTTTTCCCGTCAAAAATTTAAACAGTCATGAAACCATATACAGTATCCTAGTAGTTATTAGAAGAAAGTAACTAAAGATTTTCGAATTTCGTCAAGTATTTTGAGGAAATCAAGGATCATCAAATTTTCTGTGGATGTTTCAAGGCCGTGAAAAAGAAAATTCGTGAAAATTACAAAACTACTTTGAAAAAATAGCCTTTTTAACACCTGCATTTTTTTTGAATAATCAATGGCCGTGGTTGAGTTCACCGAATCCCGTCCGATCTCCGAAGTTTAGGAATCAACGATCGCGTTAGTACTTATATTGGTGACAGATTGGAAATGCACTTGGCCATTGACTATTCAGGTCAGGTCAGGAAATCATGCTGTAACATATACCTTGTATATCTGTACTACCTTTTCCATGGTCAGATGGTTGGCGACTAAACCGGCTCCCAGGCACAGAGCAGTCTGGCTGAAAATGGTGTGTGGACACCCAACAGAATGAAAAACAAAACCTGGAAAAGGGCCGATGAGCTCATTGGATTCAACGGCCATCCATACGTGGAGAGGAGATAGGTGCCAGCAGGTTACTCACCTACTTAGACACTCAATAATATGCTAAAACCCAGCCACAAAAGGCTTGTACATTATTGGGTGCACTTAATTCAGCACTTAATTTTTTGTCTTCAACTGGATTATGATACGATTTAGTTTATCAGTATAATTTCAAGGGCTGTGATGTCCCATTCATTGCAGAGACGGGTTGTCATCTGAATAAACGAAGCCAGGAACACAATAAAAAGGTAAGTATGGTGTCCCTGGAGATTTTACTTTTAATAAATTTCAATCGAATTTTTGGTTGGAATTATTTTACGTTTTCTGTGAATTTTACTGGCTTTGAAAATTGTGTCAAAAAGATTTTTTGATTGTTTAAATAGTGTCAAAGATGAATGACACTTTTTTAAATAACGAGTTGTATGTTGAATAAATGCTTTGTCGAAACTGATTTTTTTCTCTTGAGATCAACAATTCATAATGATTTAATTAATTAATTGAATCACTTCTTTTTGAAATAAAATGAGTAATTTTGTACCAAATGAACGCATTGTCTTTCGGGGATAGCACAAGGCATCGTGAGTGGATTTGCCGAACCACGATCGAAGGTAATGCTGAATGGAGTAGTTGTCTGAGGGGAACTTCAAAACTTTATCGAAGACTTTTGTATAACGCGAGTTAATGCAAAGCAATTTCCATAGCATCCATTTTTACATGTTTATCCGAATATTGTTCACGTTATACAAGTTTATCCTCGCAATTTAATACAAGGAACATATTAATCGCGTTTTACGGGAGTCTACTGTAATTACTTTTTTCTTAATGTTTGGTTTTTTTCGACGCTAAAAGTTTATTCAGTGATTCATTCAATGCTTAATTATGTTGAGTAAAAAGGAACATTAAATTTTGTTTGCGGAATAAAATTTCAGATACAGAAAAGTTCAGGTTGCAGAAAGCATTCGAGTACCATACTTTGTCGGAAAGGAATGTTTACAAAACATAAATAAATGTCAAAGAAGATTATAAAAAATGGATATGAAGAGAGTTTCAGATGACCATCAACATCTGTCAATTGAGAATACGTCACGAACAGAGAATATTTTGTGCTAGGTAATTATAAAGTAAATTTTAGATCTATCACTGATGCTATTTATGTTTTGCTGTAATCCTATTTCGAAACTATTTTGAAAAAATCATTTGTCTGAAACGTAAAAAATCTCGATTAATACCGAAACATATGAATTTATTCGAACAAGAGTGTTGTATATAGATCTGGGTCGAGATGCTTTCTTACTATCAATCGGTCATGAAATGGATTATTGTTAGAGACGAGACTTGAATGTATGCTTACCACCTAGAAACGACTTACCATTCTTGTCAATATCATACAAAAAATAATGCCAAACCAAAAAATAGCACAAAAATCAATCGAAAATTAATGTCATTTTGACAAATTTCATCGATTTTCTTGGTTTTGTCCAACCAGGAATCATTCCACCCCTTCAAGACATCCACAAAGATAAATATTTGAGTGTTATACATAGTTTTGCATCATAATTATTAAGAACACCAATTTGATTTTTCATATTTTTATTCACACAACAATTTGGATTGTCATTAAGACAATCTTTGTCAAAGCTTTCGTACATTTGCATTCTAAACTAAATTGATTAATGAATTAATTCTTATTATTTTTAGCAAATGGAGACATAAATAATTTATTAAAATATTTACTCAAAACTTATTGGATAGAAATTAAAATGATTATTAATTATTTAAAAAAATATTAATTTGATTTATTTATTAAAAATTGTAAAAATTAATTAAGTTATTTAAAATTTTACCATTATTTGAATTTAAAAATAAATTTAAATATTACATATTTTTAGATAATAAGAATTCAAATATTAATCACCCATCTGGGTAGGAGAGACACAATTATAAATCAACATGCAACAATCAAACACAAAACATCAAACATTCAAAATATTCTTTTATAATAATAACGTACTTTCGCATACGGCACTTGTTCTTCTTGATTTTTCGCCAGAAATTTGATTCTTATCGTTTCTCAACTACGGGTTTGTCTGATTTATCACCGTGTACTTGTGGCTATTATCGAAACTTAAAAGATCAATATTAGGACATTGCTTTGATACAGTAGAAAAGATACAACATGAATCGCTACAAGCACTGAAGGTCGTTCTCGATGGTGACTTTAATTCTTCTTTCTAGGATTGGAAAATACTTTGTGGCAAATTATATGAGAAATAATAGATAAATATAAATTTATCATATTTTTTGGCACAGTAGTATAATGCATGTGTATTTATGTCTTTAGATTTTTAAAAAATAGTTTCAATATTTTTTGTAATGTCTTTTAAAATATTCAGGCAAAATAAAATATCAAACATTGAAGAAGTGAAAAAGTTGGTTATTATGGAAAGTTTGAGCCACTTAGTCTTAAGAGGTATATTATTTTATATTTTACTTGGTTTCCTTAGTTTTGACAGACACTGATAGATAATAATGTCTTTGATAATAGGCGTACTAATAGTGTAATAAGTGCTACGAAATACTAAGAGACTTCACTGTTTCCACAGCTAAGAGGTTTGTGATTTCTTTTTATTTCACAATTAATGAAAATATGAGATTCCGAGCTTCCAATGGAATAAACGAATTAGAGGTTTTCCGGAAAATTGGCACAAAATTTATTACGGTTTTGTAAAGGTTTCTGGGTCATTTTATTTCAGAAATAAAATTCTATATAGAAAACTTTATACTTTTGTTTTAACACATCAAATGCGTCTTTTATGGTGAAATTTTTCAGATTGGTATAAAGGTGCTTCTGTCGTTGCTTTGTTTAAAGAATCATAATGTGTGATAAAAAATTGCAATTTTTTACGTCCCTGTTGAAAAAAAAATCAGCACAAAAACGAAAGCCGAGAAACGTTGTTCAGTGGAAGGTGAAATGGGCAGCAATAATGCTACAGCAGTAGAATGATTCAATCACTTCAGTGAAAATGACATAAATCTCTAAGAAAATCTCCGTTCCTGTCGCCCTTCCACTGTGGACGATGATGAGCTGTTTCATTCTGTTACAAACCAGTGAACCATCTGCACAAGCAGCATGTCAGCAAAACGTTGTCCTAACTATTCCACATTGATTGAATTCTCCGGCGACTTAGGCTCAACTATAGATGCAATTAATAAATTACATACGGATTGATTCCACCTCTAACTTAACGTAGAATTGACATCTATCAACAACTACTTGTCAATCCTTAGAATCCTCAATGCAGAAAAGAAAATATGAATGTGTTTGAAAAATAGACTTATTTATTCAATCTGTATAATGATAATCGATATTTGATGTCTGATCAACCAGTAGAACAGGTTGTTCGAAAGGTATCATTTGAAGAGACACTTTTACTGTGTGTCTGGTAGAACTTTTAGGGAGAAGTGCACTCTCCAGAGAATCATGCAATGAATGGCTAACCTTTGTTTTAAATAACCAAAAAGTGTTTATGGAATTTGACAAATTGGCTATCTAGTCTTAATCAATTGGAAACAGACGCGTCTCGTTCATGACAAAGCCTTAGTGCACAATGCATGGATTACTCGGAGGAAGATGCAGGAGTAATATCAACTATCTTTTTGATCCCACACCATTTCAATGATACTTTTTTCCGATTGATGGTTCATTTTCAACGGTCATAAGTTAGAAATGTCGATGAGGTTTAAAATAGATGTCAGGATTTTCACCCCTCAAATCAAAGAAATAGTATCGACTTATTAGGTGTATTAGGTGTACAAGTATGAAATGCGGATTAAATTTTGAAAAGAAATACGTTAAAAACAAAAGAACGATAAAAAAAGCTTTATTCAAAATATGCTCCATTACTAATGATACATTTGTCCCATCTATATCTCAAATTGTGGATACCTCGCCAGTAAAAGTCTTCCTTTTTTTCCATGAACCATTCATCGACCCATTTTTGCACATTTTCGTAAGAATCAAAGCGCAGCTGAGCAAGTGCGTGACCCATCGATGCAAACAAATGTTAATCTGAAGGAGCCAAGTCTGGTGAATAAGCCGCATGAGGTAAAACTTCCCAATTCATTTTCTCCAACATGGCGCGAACCGGTTTTGATGTATGTGACGAAGCGTTGTCATGGAGAAG
>MQRK01254795.1:0-21447 GCA_001938485.1 Girardia tigrina
AATGCTAAAAAGGCAAATAATATTATATAAAATATTATATTATAAAAGGCGCGTAGCAGACGTTCGGTGCATGATGTCAACAGCAGTCAATGTGTTAAGCTTATTTTTTATGATCTTTAACATCGTTAAAAATTTATTTTTTATCTCTTTATTGCGTTTTAATACAATATATATGAAAGATTCAAATTATAACAATTGAGAATTTCATTGTTTTAATATTATGTTGAAGAATTAACAAACATTTCTTCAAAACCATGTTTTTTTATTAATTTTATACTTTCCGAAAAGAATTTGAAAATCAAGAAATTAATGTTTAGTTGTTAAGTGATCTTTATTAAGTTATATTTATATTCAAGATTTATTATTGGATTGTATGAATGAGGATTTGTAGTAAACATACCAATTATTCAGCAGTCGTGTTCTTGTTTGGAAAGCGGACAACCGGTTTAAATGTCAAACAAAATTTATCTTTTTTCAAGAATATGTGTTTCATGAACTAACGACGACTTTCTTCAAATATTATTTACCACATTTTGTATTAATAATACGCTCTAATTGTTCCTTTACCTCTGATTTTCAAAGTATCGCTATTCACTTTTTATTTTTAGTTTTTGAGAAGTAATATAATAATCTGAATGAAACTTTATGCTGCTTATTTTCTTCAGAAATATTGTTATTGGAGTGCTCTATATAGGAAAAGCGTAATTTTATTTTTAATAAAATACTAAACAGTGTCTCGGGACTGTTGAACTTATGTCTCACATTTTGAAAGTTGAATGACTTAACTTTTTAAATTCTTTTAATATGTTTTTTGCTTTCGTTTTTTAATTTACCACATTTGGTGTTAGTGAAATGTTATAGAAGTTACTTTTAGTTCTTAATTCTTGTTTATGGACTATGATAAATCTGTTACCGCAAAACATGATTTAAAGCTATCAAAATTTTAAGATAGTGTCCTGTAATTTCATCGCGGTAATTAAATCAGTTAAGTAATCTCATGACTAGTAATTCCGTTGTGGTACATTCATCGTACTTATTTTGCTCTAACCCAAAATCTCTTAAAAATCAACGTTTATTAAGTAAATGAATTATTAAGTAAAGTAAATATAAATTAGTACTAACAACAGTAATTGACTCACAGAGTATTTTCTCTTTTATAGATAAGTTTTTTAAATTTTAAATAGCATATTATAGGGTTTTTCGATTAAATCCATAATTGTTGAAACCAATTTCGAAATCGTTCAATTCAATTTCATAATCGTTAACTATATATATAGTTAAATAAGTTTTTAAAATTTATAAATTAAAATTTTTATAAAAAGTCATTTAATCCTATGTTAAATAATAATCATCAACAAAAACCAACAAGCCAAAGCATAAACATATCAGACAACAATCAGAGTAAAAGAACAGTAATAAGGTCGGGTGTTCAAATATCACTTTTACAAGGATCTCAAGAGGCAGCAACTAGCGACTTGCAGCAGAAACCACAGAATGATATGAACGTTTCGACTCATTATATAGGAAAATTTAGGAACACATTACAAGATAATTGGAAAGAAAAGAAATCAATGAATAAAAATTTTGAATAAATTTTGTTAAATAAATTTTAATTAACAACATTCTTATTTTTAGTGTATATAATTTTAATGCAATTTTTATAATTTTTAATATGACCCTATATTTATAGGGTTAATTAACTTATTATAATTTAGTTTATATAAAGTTGCATAAAAACAATTTCAACGATTACGAAATTGTTTGCAACGATTACGCATATTATGTTATGCTGAGATTTACTTATTGAATAGTGGTTCAGTGTTATGAAAGCCTCACTATTTTACAGTGAACATTTTTCGAAAATAAATTTTCTTTGATTATTCAAAAAACTGAAAAAACTTTGATTTAAGAATGTCTATAATGGTCTAGGATGACAATGGAGGATATTAAATGATCTTAAGCTAATATCATGACTATATGACTCAAAATCAAATATGAAATAAAACTCTCGATTGCTTAAGTTTTAATTCAAATTTTAAGCATTAGATCTTAAGTGACATTGAGGTACCTTGAATGAATTAAGACATACATCAGTAACTAAGATCCATTACTATATGTAATTTCCAGAGAGTAAAACTATGAAAAGGGGACATTTGACCTTGAATAACCTTGAGTGACATTTATTACATTATTGGCCCATATCAGAATTAACGATACCACACCAAAAATATATAGTTTATGGAGTCTTTTGAAAGCATCTGGTAACCATAAAGAGGAGGATAAACATATACATATAGGCACAAACCGAACAGATTAACTCTTTTTTCATGTGAGAAAATGCGCTAAAAGAACATAATACATTTAAACTAATATTAATATTTTATTATATTTTTTATATTTAAGAAGTAATTAAATATCGAAATTATTTATGTTTAATTGGGTAATGAATAATTTATTTAACTAATAATTTGTAATAAATTTAAATAATAATTCATAAATCACGTTGATTTTTAAGAGAATCCGGGTTAGAGCAAAATAACCATGATGAATTTACCGCGATGAAATTACAGGATTTCTGAGAGCTTTTGATCATGTTTTGCGACAAAAGATTTTGGTTTGTTTTGAGCATAAACAATTATTGTAAAAGTTATTAGTTAACTATATATATATATACATTAAAAATTTCGTAACTAGACAAAAAATTACAAAAATCCAACTTCAGAAGTTTTGATGGCACGGTTGTAAGTATGTGGCTGGAAGATAATTTATAGTTCTACTTTTTCACTAAATATAGATTATGTTTCAAATCAAAGTAATTTCTTTCCGGTGCCGACTTAAAATATTTATAATGGTAAGTTAGAATTTATAAATGAGATTCTTCAGAAATTCATCACTGAAATAATATATATATATATAATAAATAATAAATTTGCCAAATTAATTTTATACAATTATTATTAACTGTTAAACTATAAATAAAAGATAAATTAAGATGACAAAATAATAACCAATAGCAACACTATTTTCAGAAAGTAGTATTATAATTCTTATGGGAATCATCATTTAAAATGGCACAAAATTATTTTAGAAAATAATAAAGAAAAGTATAAAATCAACAATCTAAGACAAAAGAAATAACCTTTTTAGGATATATTTTATCCAACGAACATGGCACTAATAAATGAAAAAAAAACGAAACATGAAAACTAACAATAAAAAATTGTAAGTGAGATAGTAAACTAGTAAACGAGATAGTAAACTTCTACATCAATTTATATCAAACTGCTTAACAGCACTGAACTAAATAAAAACAAACGCAAAAACGAAATCATACCATATAATCACAATTTACTATTAACTTTCGACAACATTTATGAATTATTTTCAACAGCAACGACAAAACGACACAGAACTCATACTATTAGGTTGATGCAAAAGAAATGTCGTTTTTTAACCGTCAACATAACTTTCTTTAGAATTAACTTAATTAGTCAAAATAAAAACCATTACATTGCACACACTGTTGCCAAAGGGGAACAAGTTTTTTTATTCCAGTTTTATAAGATTCTGGAGGCGAAGAAGTCGTCCAAGGCTCTTTCAGCATCTCCTTGGTTTCTGAAGCATTTTTCGCGAAGTAACTGACTGAAATGTTTGAAAAGGTGATAGTCTGTAGGAGAAAGGTCTGGTGAGTACGGTGGATGAGGCAAAGTTTCATATCCCAGTTCATTGAACTTCAGTATGGTCTTTCTTGCACCATGTGGACGAGAGTTGTCATGCAGAAGAATTGGCCCCTTTCTATTGAGTAATGCCGGCCGTTTTCTTTGTAGTTCTTGGTGCATTTTGTCAATATGCTGACAATACTTTTCCGCTGTAATTGTTTCGCCTTGTTTTAGAAAGCTGTAATGGATTAAACCGTATGTGATTAAACAGTGGACCACCAAACAGTTACCATGACTTTTTTGGTGTAATTTTGACTTCGGGAATTGCTTTAGAGCCTCACTGAAATCCAACCACTGAGCTGAACATCACCGGTTGTCGTATAGGATCCATTTTTCATCGCATGTTACAATTCGATTAAGAAATGGGTCGCCTTGATTACGCAAAAGCAGAGAAGAATACACGTTAAAACGACGGTTTTTTGAATTTCGTTTAATTCATACGACACCCACTTGTCCAGCTTTTTCACTTTCCCGATTTTCTTCAGATGGTGAACAACTGTTGATTGGTGAACGTTGAGTTCTTGAACGACTTCCCGTGAATTTTTATGCGGGTCGGCATTCTTCGGCAACTTCTTCAAATGGTCGTCGTCAACTTGTGATGGTCGAATAACGTGTTCTTCATCTTCAAGGCTCTTGTTGCCACTACGAAACTTAGAAAACCAACGTTCTACTGTTCGTAAATTAGTGGTATGTTGTCCAAATACATTGTTAATATTTCGAGCCGTTTTTGTCGCTTTTCGACCTAGTTTGAAATCGTAGAATAAAATTATTCTCATTTCCTTCTTTTCTAACATTTCTAAAATAAAATAAATACACCTTAAATTAACAACAATAATGTCATACTTGGTATCAAAATATAGAGTAAAGTTTAAGCTTTAAAGTAAATTTAAATATGAATCTATTTATTAATGATTTTCTAGATATTTCAAACAACCTAATAACTACAGAAACTTCAAACATGGGAATCTATGCATCACTAAATCAAACAATCAACAACATTTACCACCAACCAGTAACGTTTTGTTCACAAAATTTAAAATAGACCGAAACAAGGTAGTCGACATTTGATCGCAAATTGTTAGCCATTTACCGTTAAGTTAAATACTTTCAGGAACTACTAAAGCATATAATTTTCTCTATTCTCACAGATGACAAACCACTAACAAACACTATTAACATCATATTTTTTTGTCCCAGATAACTCAACCAAATATGTTACCTCTCACAGTTTGTTTGTCACGTCGAATATGTACTTGGTAAAACATAGTATTAGACATAGTATTATTTCTCGAGAAGTGACATAAATACCATACAATGCTTCAAACATATTGACCTCGAACAAATCAAAGATAAACCAGAACCCGCCATCAAAGAATATGAAAACTCCTCATTAAAATTGAAATTAATCAAAGGATTCTGGTATGATATATTTTATCTAATTTTAAAAGACTCTTACTTCCACAAGAATTCAGATAAAACTGCCTTAAAAACATAAATTAAATCAGACACTATGGATTCAAAACAACATACCAACTAATACAACAACAAGTCATATGGAACTTCTTACGCAAAAACATCAGAAGCTTCATCAAAAATGGCAAATAATGCAACAAAATCAAAACAACAAAAAAAGATCATAAACAATAGGGCTATGAACAACTAAACAAAATAGAACTAAATTAATACAAATAGATATCACCGGTCCTTTACCGACAAACAAGAACTTCAAATATATAATATATATAACACTAATTGATTTGAAACAATCCCCCAAAACAATATGCGACCCATTCAACTCAAATGGTTTACCAGATACGGACTACCTAAAAAGAGGATAAAAGACCTAGGGAGACAATTCATTCAAAAAGAATTCTTAAACCTCTTCGATAAATATAACATCATGTTGAGGAAAACCACTCCTTACAATCCATAATCTAACGGTAAAGTAGAAACTTTTAATTGATACTTAAAACAAACATTAAGAACTAAATGGAACAACCTAAATTGGCTATAGAAACCACCAGAGACAAATTTAGAATTAAGAATTAAACCAAACAGCATTACTGGTTAACGATCGTTACCATTCGAAAATCTAAGCAATTCAAAATATACCATAAAACTTTTCAAAGATATCTAAACTAAAAACACACTAGAAGAACAAAAAATACACAAAGAGACAGTTTTAATATACATCAAAACACAAAACGTACCTAACTTTGAAGACAAATACAAATGACCTTCCGAACAATTAAACTAGGTAAAAATACAATCACTATAAGAAACAACAGCGAAGTAATAACACACAATTTACGAAAAGTAAAAATATTATAACAAAAAGATAATTGCTCCGCCCTTCTCAGCGTGATACTATTGTAATAAAAATCACGGTATCTTTTAGATCCCGAGGACCGTTACTATCTGGGGAATATTGCTTTAAACTGCCACCTACAGATGGTCGTTTCAGAGCTACCACATATAAATATATATAATTAGATAATAATATATATAGTTAACTAAATAATTATAATAATATACAAACCATTTATTGATTGTATATTTAAATTTAAAATCAAATTAAAAATTACTTATCAACAGTTAATTCTGCATGAAATTATTTTCCGTATGGTTAACTCTGTAACTAAATCTTTTTCTATTCGACAAAAGTTGACATTTCAAATTGCGATTAATTCAAGGAACTATTAACGAACAATTTATTGAACTATTTACAAACAATTACAAACAACGACGACCATAAGAAACTAATTTTTGTTCAACGCATCTATTTATTATAGTTTTAATATATCTCATTTTTTCTATATTATTATATTAAAAGAGAATTGAGGGCATAAATTATTTGCTACAAAGTTCACTTTTACTATAATATACCTTTCAAAACATCTTTTGAATAACTATAACGCGACGCCTTCTACAGTTTTTCTGTGTTGACACATTAACAATTAATGATATTAAATAATAAAAATTAACTTAAATCCTTTATCAAATTTGTAAAATTTATCAGTTTAATATATACTATTTTACAAGCATTATATTATGTTTCAGAAACCTTCAAATTTCCAGAATTCAAATCTCACTCATATTTTACAATGTATTGTAGAATACCATGTCACTAGTTTGTTAATCAAGGTAATTCTTTTATAAAATTTGCTGTTTTTAATAAATTTTATTTATATTCTTCTTTATGATTATACTCTCCAAATTTTATAAAAATATATTATTAATAAAAATGTCTTAGATTAAAGTTAATCAACTTTAATTATCCTAAGTTCGTGTTGATAAACCGCAGCTTGTTTAAAGAAAAAAGTTAAAACTTTGAAAAAAATGTTAGGCTTATACATGGGGTCCGGCTTATAAAATAAAAAATTCCGAAATTAAAAATTTTACAAATGAGAAAATAAAAAAATTAATAATATAATGCTTATGATTAAGGCCATCAAATTCTTCATCTGATTCAATATTAAAGTTTTCAAATAAAATGTAAAAATTTCCGGGTATTTGATTTCCAAGTTCTACTTCAGGTTCGTCATCACTTGTGCTTTCGTTAGACTCAGTAATCTCTGTTAAGACATCCTTTGGATAATCACAATTCATTGCCGCTCGAAATCCATTTTTAACACAATATAGTGTCATTTCTTTCCAGCTCTCGGCTTTCCATTTACATACTTCCACTTACGATGCTTTCTTCATTGATCCAGATTTATTATGTGAATAGCCTTTTATTATGGGATAGCCTTTTACCATCCATTCCTCCCATTTCACTCTCATTTTGTTTTTAAGACTTGTTCATACTATTAGTGGTTGTAACTTTGAAGTTAAGCCACCGGGTATCATAGCAATGTCTGAATATTTTCTGACTTTTTGTGACTTCATCTATTAGATGTGAACTCGCGGAATCATAAATAAGAATTTATTTCGAAAAGAAAAATGAGTTTTTCCTTTTTCGCTAAATGTTTTCCGACCAGAAACTAAACTATTTTCTATACCTTGGCTTATACAAAGGATCGACTTATATACACGAACTTAGAGTATCTTGAAATATTTAATATAATTTTGTAAAAATGTGTTACAAATTTGTTGCTACTTATCGTACAATCTAAGTTTACACAAAAACATTAAACAGGTAATTCAACGTTTTTCCAAAGAACAATACCAGAAATAGAATCCGTTCTATCATTTAAGAAGCATTTCTTATCCCTTTATTAACATATTTCGTAAATCACATTTTTTCTTAAAATTGAAAACTGAAGAATTTATTGTAAATAAATATATTTACTTTCAGAAAAAAGACTGAGAAATACTTTTCCATTGTCTCAAAAATAAAAATTCAATTAATAAAACTTTTAATATTTACCGTTATCTGTACAGTACACATGAAAAAAATAAAAGAATAACGAAATAATAACTATACTTTTAAAATTAACCTTTTTCTGAAGGTGCATTTGACTTGACAAAGTTAAATGAAAATATTCATTTGATTTTTAATTTTCGAGGTATTTTTATATTTAACGAATTATTTATATATTTCTAAAATATATCGAAAAGTCGTGCCCAATGTAATCTAGTTTATCAATATAAATAACACAAGTGTGAATCATTTTACATTGGAAAAATCGAGAACTGGAGATACTGTAATAAGATGGATGTGTGCATCCTAATCGAGACGCATTGCTAGGAAACATAAACAATTATGTTCAATTAATGGAAATTCTCCACATTGGCAGTACAACTAGGGCGCACAGGAAGAGATATATTACCCTAATGATCAATGAGTAAAATCTGCCAAAAATAGTATTTGAACCAGTGATAATCGAATTTTTATTTGCAGCTACAAGAGAAGATCAATCACAATTATTGAAGTGTATGTCCCAACAGATAGCGGGTATAAAGAAAAGTATAAAGAAAAGACGGAATTTTATCAACAATTGCAGAGAGTGATCGAGTAAGAGAAGATTTTCGCGAAGAAAAACAAGATAGAGTTTCTGTTTGGAGAAGACTTCAACTGCAGACTATAACAGAGTGAAGAACATCAGCTGGTTGTAGGAATCTATGCAAGCGCACTGAGAACATTACATATTAAGGAAAAATGGGAGAGGAGAACCGAATTCGTGCGGAACAGCAGTCTCCACATCCTGATGACTATATGAAGATGGAAACACGAAAGAGCAGAAGTTCTGAGTAAACATATTGATTGGATTATGAACAATGATGGAGAAGGGAAACTGAATAAATTGATAACAGAATTGCGCATTTTATGTAACTTGCAGGCGAAAGAGAACACACTTTATGTGTTCTCTAACCTCATTGGAAACTGGGAATTCACCGACCACTTTAATAAATTATTCAGTGCCTCAACGCACTTAGTTGTCAGAAATGATATCACAGAACATACACCGAATCTGGACGAGCTGGATCAGCCGCCATCATTCGATGACATCATGTAAACAGTAAAGCAGCTGAAGAGCGGTATTGAGGTAGAAACCGATGACATAATACCAGAAATTTTAATCGTCTTGAAGAATAATATATTCTTAGAATCTAACCATTAAGTTTGTGAGTTGAAGACCAGTTTGATCAAAACATGGAATAAAAGACATTTGGAAACTATACAAATCTATCGATGACTTCCAACGTCGGTTGAAGAAGTGTATCGAAGAAAGTATAGAAGATTTTGAGAATAAAAAAACTATCTATGCTATTGTTTTTTGTCAATAAAACTTACAAAATGAAAAATATAAAAGAATATTCTTATTCAAAATTATCATGATACATCCTCTAACGCATTTCATGTTAAAACAATAATTTAAAACATGATAATGATAAATATTAAATGCAAAAATAAAAATTGCGTCGAAATTTTGTCGCACCTTGTAAATATTTATTAAGTTCTTTATGTAAGTGTTTGCATCCTTATTGGAATTTGAAAAGAAATATTATAACATATATATTCAACTTTTATGCTATATAACTATTCTTGGTCGATATTAAACACCATTTTATTATTTATTTTAGTAAATTTATTACTTCCTTAATTAAGTTTTACAGATTTTTAAAGAAAAATGAATAAAGGTTGAATGTTTCAAAATAAGAAATCAATATATTTAAGTCTACAATTTGTCTTAATTTGAAACTAAATCTACAAGAACGTTTTACTTATGTAGTTGGATCAATAATCTATAATGCTTGATATGAAAAAAATAATAATAATATTTTTCTACACTTCTATGAAACTACAAGTTACACTAGCTACATGCGATTTAAAAGAATTAAAATAGTTATAATAAATAAATTTATTGAATCAATTTAAATTTATTTTTGTTCATAATCAGAACAGATAATTTTTAATAGAAATTTACTAATACTTAGTGTATTTAGAGTGCAGTTAGAGATTATATCATCAATGTCATCAGAACGTTATTTAAAAATTCCCAATAAAGTTAGAAAATGTGACCTTAATTTCATAGGATTTAAGTTTCTGGATAGATTTTAATTCGTAGATTTTCTAAAATTTTAGTTTTGTAAAAATGATGAAATTATGATTTCCTTTGAGATTGCCACTTTGTTTACAAATGTAATATTGAAAGAACTAACAGGTTGGGATGCAGCAATAATTTATCGTATGCATTAATTTAGCCTTTGCAATAATGTGGAAACTCTTTCGAACGTTTTAACTACAAGCTTTAAGCAGCATATTATTTTATTTATTATAAAATATAAAGAAGACCTCAGTTAATATATTGGTTCGCACCAGAAAGAGTGAGAATGATGTTATATTTCTATGTTTGTGATCTGTAAAGGTGGAAATTGCTTGCGCAGTATATAGTAACATATAAAGAGTAAAATATGTAATAGTTAAAAAAATATTGACAGAAAATATTTATTGAATACTTGTTTGAATATTGGTTGATTTATTTGTCTGTATGATGGCGGAAAATCGAAAAAATCTTCGTTTCTATACCTTCTCCCGTTATTCACTCGGCATAACGGGAAGTGAAATTTATCAGGAAATTATCTCTGTTCATGGTGCTGACAGTGTTGAAGAATCTACAGTGTATCGGCGGATAACTGAATTTGACAATGGCAAGCTTTCTTTTGCTTGGGAAAACTGCGGGAGAAAACCAACAAAAACAACCCCTGAAAACATTATGTTGGTTTCTGGAATTATTAACGCCAATGATGCAGTGACCATTGATGAAATTGAAGATGAGACATCCCTCAGCTATGGAACGATTCAGCGTATTGTGAGTGACCATTTGGGCTTTCGGTCTGGTGCCTGTAAGTGGGTTCCTCATGCATTGTCAAATGATCAAAAGGTTAATCGTGTCACTGCTGCAAAGGAATGGTTGAAAATTTTGAAAAGCAAACACCAACATGAACATATTGTGATGGTGGATAAGAAGTGGTTTTACATGAGAACTGTTGGCAAGAAAAGAAGCAACCGTTGTTGGGTCTCCCCTGATGGTGATCACAGTGAACCCATTCATGTCGTGAAGCGTAACCATTTTCAACAGAAAAATCATGTCTGTCATAGCAGTGTCCTTCGCTGGAAAATAGCATTGCGAACTGCTGCTGTAGAGAGAAATCATGAATAGCGAGCGTTATGTCACTTTTCTTGTTAATATGGAGAAGAAGTTTAGTCGACATGTGTTTCCACTCAACTGGAAAAACATGATTTTCGTGCAAGACAATGCGAAGCCTCATGTTTCCAAAGTGACGTCCATGTTTCTCGCAAACAAGAATGCTACTTTACTCCGTCAATCACCATATTCCCCTGGATCGATTTATTCACCCTTACTTGGAAGATCAGCGACACAAAACCAATTTTCAATCTGCAGATGAGTTACATCAATTCATTACATCAGAACTGAAAAATATTTCTGCTGATCGATGGTCATCTGAGATGGGAAAACTGATACAACGCCTCTCTAATGTTATAAAGAAGAATGGTGATTATGAATGAATGTATTACACAGGGTTGTTTTTTTACATTGCTCGTTAAAAATGATATTGACATTTCAAAAGGTATGACATTTCTTTCTGGTATGAACTAATAAAATTGGCAAAGCAGTAAAAATAATCATACTACTGATTTTAAGAAAAACTAGCTAAAACGCAGCTTAAATCCAAAGCAAGAGTCTCACCAAACAAACAAGAGAGTTATTTGATTAAATTTGTAAGGCAATTTCCTCGAGAGATTTTATCCTAAAGTTCTTTTCTTCAAGTGCAGTGTGATATGTACTATGCAAAAGCTGAGAAATACCCTACAATATTTTGTTTTATAAGGGATTTCAGTTATATTCTGGCTTTGATTCTTTAATAAAATCTTTCAATCAACCGTGAAAATTGGTGAAGAAACAGTCTCAATGATCTTTCCCACTATTTTTAGTCAATGAACTGATTACTTTTGATGACATCGGTTATTACTGGACCTTTGTTATAGTATCATCTTTATTCAATCAACTGTTCATCAATATCTGTCAAGTCTGGGTCAAATTTTTTACCATTATTTTTCATATTAATGAAATCAAAATTATCTGGTGGTGCTTGAAAAAAAGTAAAGAGTTAGTGTCTAGTTTAAGTACTATCAGTACAATTGGTGACTTCAGAAAAGCTAGTCTGAAAGCTTTACATGATTGTTTTCCAGACATTTGTTGTCAGGGTTGTAATTTTTACTTTCGGCAGACTAGTCTTCACAAGTTTAGTGAACCTAATCTAAAACATTTTTTATTTAAAAATAAAATTGCTAATTATAGGTTTAATGTGATATTCGCTATTAAATTTTTGCCATCTGACAACATTTTACTTTTCTTTTGACAAATATCAAGCTTCTTATCTGGAAAAGCACCCCAACAATCAAAGATAAAACGCTATTTAGCTTTTTTAGAGAACATTAGTTTTGATTTCTTCAAATGATAAACTAGTTTAACGCTAGCTTTTTGACAAATACTTTTCAGAATAATTTAATAAAAAATTAAAATCATTATTTGTGAAAGCTAAAAATGTCTATACCTCCTGAAAAAAAAATATCTTCACCACTGGCTTTGATTGAATATTCTTTGCATTCACATGTAAAATTCACTATGGAAACAGAGAAAAATAATAAATTGTCATTTCTATATGTATTATTTGAAAGAGAAAATGTATTTTATTAGACGGAGATTTACCGAATGACCCGGTTTCAGAACAATTTGAATTATTTTTGTTAATCTAAAAATAGTTGACATATGATTAAAGGTCTTGTATTTCGTCCATGAGCTCTGTCATCTACATTTAAAAAATGATTTAATTGGGATCAATTTAAGTTTTTGTTTAGAAAGTTTGTTTACAATGAAAACCCAAAATTTCGCCCATACATAAAAGACTGTAATAATATGCTTATCGGTACACGATAAAAACGTAGTAATCAAAAGTCCTTTTTATAATACAATTGTTTTGAATTGTTTCCTACAGCAGACACAAAAAGGTTTTTGTATTTACCAACTTTAAATGATTTTTTAAGAAAGAACATTTCAATTTTGTACTTTAATAGTAAGTGTAAGATATTATTGACCAAATCATGAATTTATTTTATTATAACAATTATTTAAAATCAAAATGAAATGAAATTTTTAATAAATAATATATATAATTCAAGATATTAAATAATGAATATTGTCAGTTTGTATAAAAATACTTAATTTTAATGTATCACAGGACTCTGAGAACTCAAACCGACGATAAACTTATTTCAGGTCAATATTCGTTACTGATTATGATCTCGATGAACTGAAACTTCAAATTCATCTTCATGACCTAGTCTTATTTTTAACCCCGAAAAACTTAAAAATTTGAAAACAATTAGTATTTCTAAAAAGAGCAAGAACTTTCTTTCCAACTCCAAAATTAGATCTAAACAATAATTTACAATATAAAATGAATATTTAAATAAGTATTTCAACTTATTAAAAATTTTACAAGTTAATAAAAATATTAGGTCTGGATGGTATAATATTAAAAACAATATTTCATTAAAGTAACATATTATTGGATAATAATTGCAAAACTATTTTAGTTAAATATATTAAGTATTGAGACGGCTTTGCTTTACCTATTCTGAATGTAAATAATTGGTTTCAGTGTCTTATTAATAATAATTCAGAGAACTTCCACTCGTCATAAAAAACTCGTATTTGGAAAAGTTCTATTTTTGTATCAATATTTACAGTAATCAAGAACCTTTCTCAATCGACTTGAATGTGAATGTTTTCTAATCCGGATGTTATGATGACGATTTGATTTTCCAATATCCGAGTTTTGACAGTCGTGAGTGATAATCACCAAAACGTCATGGATTTCTTTTGATCATAGACTCAGACAAGCTTGAATTAAGATATTTATTCTCTCTCTCTCATTATATATATTCCAATACTTTTGTCGATATATTATATTCATTTTTATTCACATAATTAACTATTAAAATTTGACTTTGGATGACTTTCTTAACCCTTGAATGCATCTTGTATCAAAAATGATACAACAAACGTTTGAAAGTGCCATGCATCCAGTTTGTGTAAATAATTGCTGTCCTTTGTAAATAAATTATCTTTGTACATTTTTGTCTATGACGATTATAACAAAACATGTCAAAACTCCCGCCAATATTGATATAAACGTCAAAATAATATAAACAGAAAAAAATATTTCATGAAAAAATAAAAAATCATGCATTTAAGGGTTAAATTAGCTATATATATAACTAATTTATTCCTCTATATATGTACACTGTCCTATTATTAATACTTGAACGGTTTAATTGATAAGATAATAAATAAAATAGATAAAATAAACTTGACAGTTATTAATCAATCTATAAGTGATAAAAATAATAATAAATACAGTGAAACGTGTTTCATCCAACAAACTGAATAATCATTGAAATAAACATGAATGACGAATCGCCTCGGTTGATATTATGAATATGTGTAGCAACATACTGCAACCGCATTCACTGGTGACGGAACCCAGTTTTACCACTAGTCTTTCATAATCACTCCAATCAATTCATGTTCAACCAATCAAAGCGCGATTCTCTAAGGGTGACTCATGCTACATGTAGGCACTGGCACCGATGCCATAACCTTTTCTTTCACGTCTATTCATTTATTCAAACCAAATAATTTTTAATTAATAATTAATTATTAATTTTTCATTAAGTGTGACATAATCGATGATGGCAATATTCAAAACGCAAAATTCAATTATTCAGAAGCTTTTAATTTTTTGTCTATGATTGTTGAGCCTATTCTTCGAAAAATAATTAATTTTGCTGTTTTATTACCTAACTTTCAAGAGGTTAATAAAATGTATTATAAACACAATAAAATATTATATTTACAGTTGACAATTAATGATCAGATTATTTTATTAAAAAATGCCTGTTTTGACATTATTTGTCTTCGAAATGCTGTTAATTTTGACCACAAGTCTCAGTCTCTTCACTTGGCGACAGGGTGTACCATATCAAAAAATGATGTGAAGCTTTATAAAGTTGGTGAACCGACTTATGTTTTTGCTCGACGTATCTCAAAATTGAACATGGATAAAACTGAAATCAGTTTAATGGCTGCATTGGCATTGATAAGTTGTGGTGAGTCATATCTTTAATGGTGTCCATTGTTATTTTATATTCTCGACTGTTTTATTTGTAATTGATGGATAAATATTCATTTATATGTTACTCTGCATAATTTTCTAATTTTAGATTTTATATTTGAAAAGTTTAAGAGTTTTGTAAATTTGTATATGAATACATTATTTGTAAATCTTTTATAACAATTTTGTTAACCAATAAATTAGAATTGAAAATATAATTTAACATATTATAACATTTCCAGGTAAACCTCTGTTGATAACTAGTTCTCATGAAAAATTAAAGAGCAAGATGTTCCGCTTTTCATCAATTAATTTAGTTTTATGACTATCGTTACTTATGTGTACATATTATCATCAATACTCCAGATAATTTTTTAATAAGTGACCCCCGTTTTCATATAGAATTTTTTAATTTTCGTATTGGGGACTTGCAAATACAACAATTTCATGAAGAGAAACTTATTTCGTAATATTTAACTTTTTAATTATGACATATTTTTCAAGTGCGGTAATGTATGCTATCAGAAAAACTTCTCTTAATTTGTTTTGATTAATATCACTTCTGATTTTTCTTTTATTTTTTTTTTATTTTATTTACATTTTTCTTCAAAAACAAATTATGAAATTATAAAAAATCTTATTAAAACACTTACGTTTACAGTCAACATAAATAAATTGTTACAAAATATATCACAATTAAATATTAAGCAATTATATGAATCCTTTTTTTAGGTTCAATATCAAAATTTGAATTCATAACACCAATGTAATATAAGTATGAATGCTGAATTTATTATTTCTTTTTTTTGGAATTTACAAAATTAATTCATTTTTTAAAAAAATCTTCATATCAGAAATATTTCAATTTTCAAGTTTCTACAAATTCTAAAATTGACCAACTTCCTCTTTTTGGCATTTTTAGAAAATATCTTTTAAAAATCAATAGAAATCCTCTAAATTTGACTGAATTCTGTTTTTGGTAAAAAAATTCAAGATTTTTAAGCAGATATTCATGATCACATGGAAGAAGATGATTTTTTAGCATTACTTATAGTGAAAATGATACATTATTGGAATATGAAATTGAAGAAAATGAAAATAGAGATGCTAACAACTTTATTTTCGCGTTCCCCATTTTGGCTGAATTTAGAGGCTTTATTGTATTTTTAAAAAATTTGCATTTTTATAGTAATGTTTAAATAATAAAATTCTCATTTTCAATTTTAATTAAAAATCTTTTTAAACCTAACATTTTTAGTGTTAATAAAATACATTTTTAAATATTTTAAATATTAAAATTCAAAACTTTATATGAGCTAACCAAAATCCGAACAACTTAAATGAAATTGACCGAATGTATTACATAAAATATTAAAACTGTTAGTTCGTTTATATCGATTTCGATATTTGAATTAGAATTCATAATGATCAAAATTTTATTTGCACAAATAATAATTTTCATTACAAACAAATTTTCAATTTCCTTTTAAAATTTTTTTAAAAAATTTTTATTCTAAAATTCCAATTTGTGAGAAATTTTCGTTTCCATTTATTCAGAAACATCTTCAAATTTTGATAGTTTTAAAAAGACTTCTCAATACCAAACACAACTTTATCTAAATTATTCACAACATCTGTCAAACTCTTTAATTCATAATTTGTCAATATTCAAACCCACAACACTAATCGAGTTACTCAAACTTCTTTTTGATTTCGGTTGATCAGAATCAGTGTAAAGTTTATCAAATTCTTTTTTACATTCGATTCCAATTTTATAGTAATCCTTTTCCTTTGTCTTCATGCCATTATTCAGATCATTGTAACTTACGCATAGATATTTCCTGAAAAAAATTGTAGATGTGTGTACATTTCATCTAGAATATCAAGAGTTTCTCAGATCATAAACTCTTTAATATCTTTAAGTTTTGTCATTTTTTTACAATTTTTTTGAAAATCTTTCTCGTATTGAAGGACATTTAATGTGTCTTCATAAAAAATTTAAGGGATAAGTCAAAGTGGTTAGACCCACAACGTAATCATTATAATCGGATCGCAGTTTACACTTATTAAATATCTAACTAATATTTAATTGATCAATTCTTTCATTTAGTTCTATATTAGAAGATTTCAAATTATCAATAATTTAGTCTGACTGAAGAAAATTACTTTCTGTTTCAAGCAACTTATTTAATAAAGGATCCGATTGATTGTTGCTGAATTCGATTGTTGTTTTTCACTTTAATCACTTCTAATTCTTTAATTTTAAATTTCAGTTCGATTATACAATTGCCTTTCGTTCCTTTAATTTTAAATTTAATCACTTCTAATTGACACAATTTCTTTTTTTACAAGAAATTCCAACACTTTCTTCCGGGTCATTTACTTCCCAGAATCTTTGATTCTGGTCGTCTAAATTCAATTCATTTGAAAATAATGTCTGAACTAGATAGGTTTTTTTCATATATCCTCGTGTCCTAAGAACTACATTGACACACGTCGAACCTAAAGAACATTAAACAAAACAACCTTGGAATTGGAACCTCTTGTCCTTTTATTTTTTTTGATCTATCAATGCATTCTTGTTAATGATATGCGCTAATTAATATGTCAACACAAGTTCTTTTGTCAGTTCTTGGGAAGTTAATTACATTCGAATGATCACATTTTTCTGATATCTTTTCTCAATTACATACTGGAAATATTTTTATCACTCGAATTATTGGATACATATTGAAGTCTTTCAACCACATCTTTCAAGATATTTTGTCATTTAAATTTTACTAGGTTGACCTTCATTTTTCTTTGAATTCCTCAAACTGGGCTCACCGAAATAATTCTCTGTCTTCATCTGTTTTCGCTGAGATTAACTCGAATCTCGTCGTCCTGACTCTAGGATTGATCAGAGAAAGAATTACCGAGTCTTTATATATCGAGAAAACATCTGATGAAAAAGAATGGCGATAAGACAGAGTGAAATGAGGAACCGAAGCCAGAATAATACTGCAGTTATTATACGCGATGGGGATCTCACAATATACACAATCACAGCGAGGACACATGTATTAGGTGTATAACTTAGTTTTTGGATTTTCTAAGAGATGGTGTAACCTTTGTAATAAGCATTATTTTACAGTCGTACGTACAGATTTTTAAAGTGCTAAAATCGAGGCATTGAAATTAAGTATGTCATTGACCTTAAATGCGTCATAAACATATTTTTAATTACGTTTTAGCATGACAACTTTCATACCAACAAAACAGCATTTGCGGGAAGTACTACTGGTTTGCTTTAATCAAAAGAAAAAAGCTGCAGACAGTTTTCGGCTTCTTGAAGAAACTTATGGTCAACATGCACCAACTCAACAGACTTGCGAGAACTGGTATAAACGTTTCAAAAGTGGAGATTTCGACGTAAGTGACAAAGAGCGTTCCGGTCAACCAAAACGATTCGAAGATGAAGATTTGGAATCATTACTGAAGGACGATTCTACTCAAACAGAGAAAGAGCTTGCAAAACAGTTAAATGTTACTCAAGCAACCATAAGTAAACGTCTACATGCTATGAAAATGATTCAAAAAGAAGGAAAATGGATACCACATGAATTGAATCAAGCCAACATTGAATGTCGATTACTGATATTCAATTCATTGCTTACAAGACAACGAAGATGGTCGTTTTTGCATAATATTGTGACTGGAGTTGAAAAATGGATTTATTTATTTATTTATTATTATATTTATTTATTAAACGCAAGAAATCGTGTGTTCATCCCGGCGAACCGTCCACGTCAACAGCAAAAAGAAACATTCATGGAAGCAAGGTTATGTTGTGCATTTGATGGGATCAGAAAGGTGTACTGTGCTGCTGAATTCGAATGAAACTGTTAATGCAGAACGTTACCAACAACAGTTAATGAAATTGAACGATGCATTGAAGGAAAAACGTACTATTCCAGCCAACAAACAGCGCGTAGTGATTTTGCTCCATGACAATGCTCGGCCACATGTCGCAAAACAAGTAAAAAAACACGTTGGAAGCACTTAAATAGGAAATTCTACCGCATGCTGTCTATAACCAGATTGTGCCCCATCAGATTATCATCTGTTCCGATCAATGCAAAGTGCTCTTCGGGACCAGCACTTCAGAAACCAGGAACATATAAAAAAATGGCTGGAACAATGGATCGCATCAAAAGACCAAAACTTTTTTTTCGATGGAATTCATAATTTGCCTGAAAGATGGTCGAAAGTCATAATTAACGATGGAAAATATTTTGATTAGAATAAAACTTATTATGTCATATAAATAAAATTGACTGTTCTGCAAAAAATCCAAAAAAAAGTTATACACCTAATATATTTGAGACAGATCACTAGGAATGTCAAAGTGGTAGTTACACAATTCGAAATATCGATCTATTTTTCTGTAACTTGGGAAACCCATATGAATCAGATTTGGATCGTGTTCTTTCCTAACGGAATGGATTGGGTATGTGTTTGTTTGACCTTGTTTCTTCTAAAAAAATAGCATTTCGAACGTAATGACATTTGATCTTCAATACATTTACAAAAATAAAGGTCAGTCAATTCTCTCCATAATTCGACATGTTGCAATTGATGGAGCACTTAAAGACAATACGGACACTTAATACACTCAGAATAAGCAGATTCTTTCCAATATTGCAAGTAAGCTAAATAATTTGTCGTTTTTGGAGATTGTAAATCGTCATTTTGAGCCAGAATATTAAAAAAATCGGATTAGCTAAATACGGAACGAATTCTAACTCTATGGGAAATCGAATCTTTGGATCTTCGGAAGTGTTTTTTAGAGTTAATAAATCTGACATAAATTCAAAATTCACCAAAAGAATACGGATCGATTTAAATCGTTTATTATTCAAAAATTCAAACTCCAATTTGACAAAAACCTTTATTTGAGTTAATATCGCGACATAATTTAGTCACCTAAACAATATTTTTAATTTTTTCACAAGTTACCTTCAAGCTCAAAACATCAAACTAAATCAAATAATCAACAACCCCTAATTCAACTATACATTATATATATATATATATATATATATTAGATGATTTTCTTTAAGTAATTGTTATCACTTTCTTACTTGTGTGCGTGAAAATTTTATTGTGACTCTGTGTTAATGTACTTGGACAGCACTCGTCTTCATTCTTCGAAGTTGCTTTGAGTATGAATGACAGGCGTGGGGATGTGTAAATTAAAAGATTTTTTCCAAGATTTGTTTTTTTTTATATTTATGTATATTGTATATGTTAAATTGGTATTATATATTGTATATGTGCTTAAGAGTTTTCTTTATGTGGACAATTAAAAATTTTTCTATCAATGGCATTGAATTACAATGAAAATGCAATATATTTTTTCCTTTAATACAATTGAAAATGGTGTGCATATTTTTGTGTGTTTTTGTTCATAAAACATGCAAGTGAAATATCTCTAAACATTGTATTTTTACCTTGGTTAACATATTTACGTTTTCTACAGTGAAAAACAGTGAATTATAATTTAAAATGATTAAGCATTAGTCTGTCTCGAAGTCAATAATACATTTAGAAATGAAGAGATACAGTCCCTTGAAGAAATTAGCTCAGTTATGTATCCAATTGTACTCATTGTGAAAATGCTATGCAGCTTTTAATGCAATCTTGCTATAATAATTGCTTGTGTGAACTTTGCTATTGAGGAGCTGCAAAAGCAGAAGAATAACATGACGATTGCCCTAATTAATGCATTGAAATAAAGAATCTCAGAGCGAGAAAGCGTACTGATGGCAACGATTAATGTCTTGTCTCAACAGGAATTACAAAATTCGAACAATGCTGATCTTCACACCCATCAAAATACTCTGAACACATTGGCCGAGAAACTTCATCTGGTGCCTGGGACGGATGAAATTAGCATTGGGATAAAGTACCTCAGAAGGAACTCACTATCGCTGAAAGGCTGGCAGATATGCTGAAAGAGTGTTATCATTTATCGAATTCTCCAGCTGATGACAATATATTTTGACAATATATATATATATATATATATATATATATATAT